>WUAW01038606.1:6389-62078 GCA_017165845.1 Thaumetopoea pityocampa | reverse complement strand
GGGGACACCCGGGTTTGAACCGGGGACCTCTCGATCTGCAGTCGAATGCTCTACCACTGAGCTATATCCCCACAAGAACGGGTATTGCAAATAATGAACTATATCAGGTAACGTTAACTGATCAAATAAGTTTTAATATATATTATAATATAACAATTTTAATATTCTATGGAGGAGACCGAAAAGCCGTACACGTACTCCCACCAATGAACACAGATTATATTATTATCTTCACGTAATGCTACAATCGTCTTTACTGTATTATTATATTTCACAACAGACCATTACGCAAACATTTCATAAAAGATGTAATAAAATACCTGTTTTATGATAAATTATTAAAAAATAATTTAAACGAGGCTGTGGTCTAAAGGCACGAGATTTCTGTTAGTACTTGAATATTCTACATACGTAATATACATATTATAAATATTAAGATCCAATCTTATGTTGAAGCTACAAACGCCTGAATTTAAAGCAAGTATTAAAAAATAAAGCAAAACACGTTTAGCTACGGACAGGCAGTGAGGCTCAGCTTCACTGAATTATTAAAACACAACGACCTCCTCACCGACCCTACTCTCCTGGTACATTCGTTTCTATTGCATAATATAAATGGCAAACTGTACGCCGTGTTTCCTCTTAGCACCTTTTTCCTTTTAGATGACTAAGTTTGCATATTTTTTATACTTTCGTATCTAGACTGAGATTTTAAATGCTCAAAGAGATTATCAGGAGTATTCTATATATGTCACAGGAATGAGGCATACAAAATTCACCGTAGCAAAAAAAAATACAAATAGTTAATAGACTTAGCAGCGAGTAATATTCTGCAATGACAGAAATTGATCTATTTATATGTTTCTTATTTTGATTGAACAAAAAATTAATTCTTTATATCTTTACGAGTACATCGGTCGATCTTTAAGTATTTCTATTAGTTGGAACCCGCAGCTTCACTCGTAACATTGTAATTACGATGATCCTTAGCCTATTCCTTCTTACATTAGTATCTACCTCCATACCATAATTGAAAAAAAAAATCGGTTCAGTGGTTGATCCATGAACAGGTACGAAAATGACTGACAATCAAATAATCGCACCTCTGCAATTATTTTATTAACAGACAGTTTACTTGACAAATTGCCGGTCTCAATATCCTTTAGAATTTAAAGTCTCTGTCAAGAAACGTAAATAACAGATTCTACCCGCAATATAAACCTACATATTTGTCGGAGAGTTTACCTTTAACCACAGATAGGTAGTCCCTAAAAAATGCAGTGTTTAAATACCATTTGTCAGCTTGGTACGGATAGCTCAAATTACGAGTCGTTTCAATAATGCTTACCTTTCGATTTTGATAACTTGTAGAGAAAATGATATGATACATAGAGGGCCGATGCTGGGGTATCGGCCGATCGCGTGCGAGTGGCGCCCCTCTAGAGAATTATTTATATTTTGACTAATACTTAACGTTGACGTTATAAGCTCATCTACCTATGTAAGAGTAAAAAGTAATACATTAATAAAAATGCTAATAAAATTTGAATAATCTTTATGACCCCACAGCGCGCTGAAAAATATTAATAAAAACAGCACGCGGCGCCCCACTGGATATCGGTGTTGGGCGCGAACCTGTAACAAAACATATATTACCATTTAAAAGAAAAAACAGATATTTCGTTCCCAATTGAGGGAACGTCGTCAGCGATTAAAGAGTTTTAAAAGGCATGACACACGTCAATATTATTCTGTCATATTTTTTTAAAATGGCCAACAAGTTCAAATGTAACGTATGGATACAAAAAGGTTGGATATTAAATTTTAATGTTTATATTAAATTTCATATTTAATATGAACATTAAACAACATATTTCATATTTTAATATTCGTATTTCATGTTTGGATATTAAATTTTAATGTCATGCAGACTTGGGTTATGAAATGCACCCAGATGCCATATGTAGGTATGCACTTTCCCAAGTCCTGAGATCGATAGATCTTATAGCCTTGTGAAAGGTTCTAATTATACGTACTGAATAACAAGAAACAAAGTTGGAGTTATGTAGACGTACGTCTCCAACGCAATTCCAGCCCTATATGGAATAATGCTGTCATATTTGGGCAGGTGGACCTGCATCATTCGTCAATCTCTGGACAGCTGGAATCAAAATTGAACGGACATATAAAAATGAGACCGCTAAAATAGTTTCTTTTAATCATTGACCTGCGAGCGGCGTGACGACCGTGGTATAGATAAGCCGTCACAAAGTGGTACGAAAGATGCTTAGGTGTTTCAAAAATATGCCAACTAATAACTGACTAATTAAAGGCTTCTGAAACCAAATACGTCGATGTTTGTTTGTTTGTTCGGGCTTCACACAAAAACTAGTAGTTAGATTTTGATTAAACTGTTACAGTCTTAAAGGTACCATTTAGACTTAAATACTGCGGCATGTTTCATCAAAACCGGTCTTAGAATTGAAGATACGGCTTTATCCTTGTTTTAGTAGCGGTCGTTAAGGTACGAGAGGTTAAGAAAAAGTGGTTTTAAGGCTTTTTATATAAATCTACGATTGTGTCGGGATTTCCCAGGAATCTGAAAACCGACATTCACGCGGGTGGAGCACGATTTTGATGAAATATGCTGTTGTATTTGAGTCGGAATAGTAATCTTTAGGACTATAACAGTTTGACCAAAATCTATCCGCTGGTTTTTGCGTGAAGTTCGTACAAACAAACGAACAAAAAGGGATACGAATCGCCTAATTAGGTTGACTGACTTCACACATCTATGCGGGCACACAGGATTCCTCACGAAGTTTTATTTCTCCATTGAGTACATTAGTATTTATAATGTAGACGGTAGTAGTTTAAAATGACGCAGTGGTATGTGACTGGGATCGAACCTACGGCCTTTTAATCGACATACGTGTCTAGCGGGACTAGACCACAAATGTACTAACCGTAACATATCGGTTAATAAACAGTAATTGTCAATCAGTATGGTTATGCATGTACTTACCTACTTCATACTGTTCACTGTAGCAATTCGCCTGCCAAACTTCAGTCTAATTTAATTTTGGTGACAACTGTAGGAAATAAAATAAATAAATAGAAAGGAAAAAATCTCGTTCGCACAAAGTTGTAGGCACGACGAATAAATGCCTAATGCCATTTCGACTTATCCAATGAATTATTAAAATTTGCTCGGGATGGTTAATTTAACGGAGAAGTTCGTTCTCAGATGATTTTTTATTGAGATGCAAATTTGTGTAGTCATTTGAAATTTTAATGGAATATATAGATACTTCTTCTTAACAAGATCCGCCTTATGTCTAATGGAATCTTCCAACACAAGCTGTTTAACCTTAAAGGAAGACTTCGGTCACGGTAAGCTATTGTCATATTGTTTAGTCATTTCTTACAGCTGAATCAGCTTGGAGAAGTTTTTGAGTTTGTAGTAGTGTAGGGTCAGCAGTAAATAAGTACAAATCAATTTTATACTGTCAGGTTTTATAATAAATAATTAAGCCGTTGTGCCCCAAAAACAACTATATCAAGGCAACTTCTAGCTATGCGATGTACTATGTCAGTCGATGCATGATGTGGACAAACTACCTCAGTCAAATATTCTGGCGTTTATCTGTTCGATCATGGAAACCAAGACTGCTCCTTATGTTCGAGTTACGTATGCGGTCACACCACGTATCGCCATGTATTCTATTTATCTGCCTACATCTTTATCTCCGTCACACTAGGATGAAGCGTAAGGTTGCCGATGAGCACATACATAGAATCGCCTTCGTTTCACATTTGCATCAAACTTTGGCTACCAAAATTTAGCAGATTCAGAGTCAAAAGCATAAACTAATTGTTAAAAACTAAATGGATTTTATATATTTTATTTGTTCATTATTTATTATTATACCATACATTATAATAGATACACATTAATATTATCATTATTATATCAGCCGTTAAGTCCACTATTGGGCATAGGCCTCATCTAGTCATCTCCGTGACTGTAAAACGCATGCAGCCACCGGTTACCCGTGGGTTTACCTAATTGGGTCACTTTAGGGCCCATTGTTTGTCGGTTTGTGGACTACGTCCTCCCTCCATTGTCACTTCAGTTTCTAACCACAGCTCTCTCCATATGAATTGAAAGTATATTGAAGTTGAATCGTAAATGCTAGCCATTATTTTGATGCGTCAGCGTACAGTGTAGGTTCTCGGGATACGCACGAGAAGCAATTTACGAGTATTAATAGATTTGAGGCACACAACAAATGTTGGCGATATAATAATATGAATTTATAAGTACTTAGGTACATATAGTCACGACTTTTTCCCTGACTCTCCGGCGGAGAATCGAAACCTGGTTTCTTACGTGATCGGCGGGGATACTGACTACCGTACTACTGAAGAATTGTGGTAGGCGGAGACCACTTCTTTCCACTTGCTACGGATCATTTAATGTAGCAAAGTGGTGGCCAATACAAAGTGTATTCCTACCTCATCCTCTTTCTTTTCCTCTCCACCAAGCCATTGGCTGCCGCGCCGATGGCTGCATGGCTAGATCGGGACATGCGGCTATAACATAGATCGGTAGATCCAAGATGATGACTAGTCTTACCTAAGCATGCGGGGCTCTGTTTGAATGCACCTGTTTTACCATTGCTTTTCGTGGGAACGCAACGAAGAACTTTAACACTTTTGAACCTTGTAAAAATCACGGCGTCGTGGTGCGCCACCAGACAGGTCTCGTTTCCCGCGGGGGCGAAAAATGGGCCACGGATAACCACTTTGCTCGTAATAAGTGGAAAGAATCGTTCTTTTATGTGGGCGAAGGATAAGCCTCGACGCTTTTAAGGATAAGACTCGATTTTCAACATTTTGAAGAAATACGCGACTCTTGTTGTTTAAACCACTGCTAAACTGGTCAGTTCATTATGGGACTGACTACGTAGGTATAATTTGATACCATGCTTCGTAGGAAGGGGGCTTTAAATGTAAGGTTGTGATAATGAATTAATTTGTTTCAGTGGTCACAATCTCCGGTAAGTATCGCGGGCCGGGCCGCGAATGGTCCGCCTGAGGGCTACAGACGAGCAGCAAGAGGTTCTTTTTCTGCAATATTGGACTTAATTACAGCCACCGCTAACTTGGATCTTCATCAGGTAAATTCCTATGACAAACCTTACGATACAACTTCTTGAACTAGCAAGGACATTATTCAAATGTACTTCAACAAATAATAACCTGGCATTAATTAGATATGATACTGTACGTACTGTACTAATATCTATCTTCGTACAGCGTCAAAGAAAGTTTATAGTCTATGATATAACCTTGAATCAACACTATCACCATTATATAATTACCGCGGGTGAAGATTCAGGTTCAGTATTTTTCGAATAAAATACAAGTTATTGGAGCAAATTATATCACATGAATAGTGGCGAATTAGCAGCCGTCCTGTTATTAATGAAATAGCTTTTGTAAAATTAAACAGAAAACTTCGTTGAGTCTACAGTTACTACAGATTACTGTATACAGAACTGTGATTACTGGCAATATCAAAATGGCCAAAATTAAATCGCGTCATCAATGTCAGTCGATGTAACGATGTTAATGGATTGTTAAAAATAGCCCCAAACCTGTCGTCTGACGTAACAAGGTCGCGTGTTAATGGAGACCTTTGGCCAAGGTCTCAATCGGAAATCGCTTATCTACTGCCCCCTTCGTACCATTTTTCATGATAGGTAAATAATATTATATAAGGATTTTGACCGTTGGTTACGAACAACTCGAAACATTATTCAATTCGTTGTTATTCAATTTGTTGCTATTGCTTTATTTTGGGTGCCTTACTAAAGATTGGTTTAAAAATTACAGAAAAAATTAAGTCACCATCATCATCATCACTTAAAAATCCACTGCTGGACATGGGCCTACTCCTTGAAAAGGACGGATTTATCATGATCTCCATGCTCGGCAGATGACTTGGAGATCGCAATAAATTTTTATTTAAGATCAGAATAATGCTGCTGCCCATTATCCTGTCAGTTAAGTCTGTCTATACATAATTACTTATATCCTCAACGTATCACCTGTAGGTTAATATTGTATTATTGTTAAAGCTAATAGACATGACAATTATAGTTTAAAACATGTTTTTATACAAATATGTACTAAAAAGGAATCTTTAACTACGAGTATAAATATTTTTTTCAACAGTGATAGAAACTTTTTAGTATTATAGTTGTATTTCATTATAATTATTTGTCTTAATGTTTGGAAATGAGTCAAAATTGAATTGAAATATTCATACTTAGTGAAGAACATAAAAAGTACACACATACATACACTCACGCCGACATCCCACAAGGGCAGGCAGAAACCATAGTACATAGTCACGCCTCCTTCCCATTGGGGTAGGCCGAGACCACCTTCTTCCACCCGCTATAATCGCTTAATGTAGCAAAGCAGCTATCTGCAGCCCATATTTGGCCTCCGCGGACTAAGAGACGTGTCCGATGGTGAACCACGACGCTACTATTTTAGAAGGTTCAAAAGTGTTAAAGTTCCTCATTAAGTTCCCACGGCTTCATGGAGAGGGAAGGAAAGAGGATGTGGTAGGAAAGGTGTATTGAGCAAGGAATATGGAATTTAGGAAAAGGACTATAGGATACAGGATACTGCTATCTCGGAAGAAGTAACAGACAGAAGTATTACATCACTCAATAAATATTTTTTTAGAAATTCCATTTTATTCATCAACATACTCTCTTTCAAGAGTGATACATTCATTTCAATGCTCCTCTAACTTTTCGATGCCTTTTATGTAAAACGATTTGTCTTGTCTTTCTTTTTCTCAAAATAAGTCTCAGTTTCAAATCAATCACTTCTTCATTTGAGCCAAATTTCTTTCCCTGGAGCATTTTTCATGTCTGCAAAAAGCCTGTAGTCAGATGGAGAAGCAATTCAAAGCGTGATTCATTCAATTTAACCATTGTTTTCAACTTGTGACACGGGGCATTGTCCTGGTGAAATGGCAGTTCTTTCTTTTGCATGTGGGACTATTTTGTCTTGATCTGCACTCAATCGATCCAATGCCATATAATATTCACTATTGAGAGTTTTGCCTTTCTCAAGATAGTCGATGAACAAAATTCCATGCTTGTCTCAAAATACGGATGCCATAATCTTGCCGGCCGACTTTTGAGTTTTTGGTCGCTTTGGACGACTTTCACCGGCTGCTGTTCACTCAGCTGACGATCTTTTTGATTCAGGCGTGTAGTGGTGGATCTATGTTTCATCCAGTATCATATACTGATGCAAAACCTTTTTTATTTCGCTTGAACAGCTTCAAACAGCGCTCTAAATCGTAGACGCGGTGTTGTTTCTGGTCCGGTGTGAGCTAAGGCGACACCCACTTCAAAAGCTTGCGCATGCCCGAATTTTCATGTAAAACTGCAAAGACACTTCTGATATCTTCAAGGTATCAGAATATCACACAACTTTATTTTATGGTCTTTTAAAACTATTTTGTGCATATTTTTTATGTTTTCCAGAACAACTGTCGATTTTGAGCGACCAAACCGTTCAGCATCGGCGGTGCTTGTACGACCGCGTTTAAATTCAGCTGGTGCAGAGTCCCCATAATGCTTATCAAGCCACTGATTGGCTCCAACAGTATTTTTCCCCTATAAAAGTGTTTAATCAACACACGAAATTCCTTTCTATCCATTGTCTTGAAAATTACAAAACTGGGGTCACTAAAACGAATGTAACCTCTAAACTAACGGTCAAAATGCCATGAAATTTTGACACATTCTGTTTCAAGATTAGTACTACCCAGAACTCATGTAGGTCTGTCAACAATATTACCATATATGTGTCAGACCGGGAACTTATTGAGTGATGTGTTAGCTCAGGGGGCCGGGGTCGCTTACCGGTATACTTAAGTCTATTTACGGGACAGGCTAAAAGAATAAGTACTAAAAAGTTAATGTGTATTTAAATAGTTTTATTGCATTTATAACACAAGGTCTAGTTCATGGAAGCACCAGATCGGCTGTCGACAAATAACCGACATATGTATTTGTATTTGCTTTCTCACCAATTACCTTATATCATTTGTTAGGTACCTAACGATTTTACTACACGGTACCTAACGATTTTACTACACGGTACCTAACGATTTTACTACACGGTACCTAACGATTTTACTACACGGTACCTAACGATTTTACACGGGATTCATCCTAATGGATTTAAGCATTTTTTCAGTATAGATTTAAAGATTAGAAACGTTTTAAACCTAGTGCTAGTTTTAATAAAAAAAAAGGGGTAGGGTCGCACAATGGTTCATAACCATAATAGGTACGCACTGTAAATCCTTCCAAAGCGCACTAAGCGCAACAACGTAAGTAATAATGTGAACCTAACAATTCAAACATTTTGTGTTCGTTTTAGATTACAAAGTGAGCGATTATTAATCACTAATAGATACACGTTCAACAATATAGTATTTAGATCTTTCAATAAGTGTAGGTACGTAGTACATAGGGCAGACCGGGGACAATAGTAACATCGATGATATTTACACAATAAAACTACGTATGTACTTTTAAGTGAATCAGGACAAGCAGATGATGGGTAGCAATCTGCTCACCTGTCGGCAGCGCTCTCGATGCGAAACGGAAGTATCTGTTGGGGAATTTTTGTTTTTATAACGCAAAAGTAAGTTTTTTTATTACTTTATCGTGTTACTATTCATTGTAACTTTTTGTTATGCTATTAGTATTACTCAGTAGCTACATCATTAATCTTACTGAATATGTGCAAAATATTAGCTTGTACTGAGGATATTTTACCTGATTTATCACAATTTAAAACTTAGTAACTTTTGAGAATTGTACCAGCTATACCGGGATCAATTGCAACGATACTACTGACCGTGTGGTACAAGTGACCCTAATTGGGTAAGTGGATAATTTAACTAAACTTTTACAATCTCACGACATTGGTGACGAATTTGGTGGTAGGACTGACTTACCTACCACTGCACTTCGAACCAAGTACAAGACAAACATTTGTACTCTCATTTGTATGTTCATGCATGTAAGTTTGGCTCTGGATGTTTTCTGTATGTGAGATATTATTTAAGAAAGGTTTCTAGATACGCTATGTATTAATGTCGACGCTGGAAAGCAAAAACGTAGTAAGTGACAAATTAGTGCTTTTTTCATTTATTACATCAATCGAATCAGTAAAATAAACTCCGTCGAATGGTATGCTCTGGTGAACAATTTTGGATTTGCGGGTTACTACATTTATGCTTTCTAGCGTCGGTGTGCAGTTCCAGAATATTTGTTTTTTTTATTATTTACCAGAAAAAAGATTATGATACAAAAAGGAACAAAGTTAGCAGAAAAAAAGTGAAATTTATAAAAAAAAATTGAAGCTTCAGGACCAGAGAAAAAAGATATAAAGGTAAGGGGAAAAGGAAATGTAAATCAAATATGAAAACTAAAAGTTTTGTTGATGTAGAAAATGAAAATAGAGAAGAGTGGATTTGTGTTCTACAGAAGCCTATAATAGTGCCAGTCGAAATAATGAAACGTGGTTCTAGTGCACAGATTGCCAAATGTGGAGTCTCATGAAGAATATATACATCTCAAGAACCGGACTACATTCATCATGAATGCGCATCAGAATAATACATTATTTACTTTTTAAAATAGGAACATTTTATCTTGAGCCTTTTATGAACGTTCTGTCATTTTACTGTAGGGGAAAGGCGTACAAAATGACATAGACGGACAAAATGACACACTGACAAACCACGGATAATTTAGTTCATCCTGCGATCGCCAGAAGACCGCTTAGTAACCGGCTGTAACCTGTGTTAACGCCAGTGATGTCCGCGCTGACATGCGATGTGGATGACGTATAGAAAATTTTAAGCGATTACGACAACTTTTTGGATTATTATTGTTTTACTATAAAAGTGTAAAAAAGTCACTGTGTTTATAGCTCTTTTCTCGTCAAATTTTTGTCTTTGCATTAGGTAAGTTCAGGAATATGTTTAACTATCAATATTTTCGGTAGTTTTTGTGTATTTGACTCCAAACTTTTGAAGTCATAAGGAGGACAAAATGACATACCGCTTCAACGGGTGAAATGACATACTTATGTCGTTTGACCCAGGTTCAGATTAACTTTTATTTTAATTGCCAGCAGTTGTATAATTGCATAATTTATTTTAAAAAAATATTTTTCACTGGAATCTTTTTTATTTCTAAAAGAAAAATCTTTTTTATTTTTAAAGATGGACTACTCTATTGCAGAGCTGCAACAATTCAAAATGCAGTCAACGGGTTTCAGAAAACAGGCCTTTGGCCTATTGATTCTAACATTTTTCCGGATCATTTACTTGAATCTGCTGAAACAATGAACATTCTCTTACAATCAGATCTGGGAATGGATGAAGAAGGCCCATCAACAGTAGGAAATTCATCCATTCCCTCAACATCTCAAGTTGTAGAAGGCGCATTGCAGGAAATAATTACAAGACCTCCCGCAACATAACAGGAGGAGAAAGGATTACTGCAGGGAGAAGTTTCTTTGAGATTTTCATAATTCCAGATACAAGAAACTGTTATTGCCATACCGTCCATCTCAAAAAAAGCAACTCTTAGAACTTCCATTATACCCAAGTATTTAAAAGATGATAGGAATGTGTCTGTTCCAGTCCATATTATATCGCCAGTGCCGAACGTAGTTTATGTGACTGGCCAGGGTAAAAGAAAATCTCGCAAGAAACCAACAGTTCTATTGCTGACTTCAACTCCAAATATGGAAGAAACTAAAGCAAAATGTGTCCCTACTCCGGTTCCAAAGAAAAAAAGGAGAAATGTAACCAAGGCTTTAAATTTTAGTACCAGCAGTGAAGAAGACTTTATGTCCCTAGAAACCATCACTGCGAACGATAATGATGAAGATTGTCCTTGCATATATTGCAACGGCTTATATTCCAGATCCAAGTCAAAAGCGGTTTGGCTAAAGTGTATGAGTTGTGGGAGATGGGCTCATGCATCATGCGCGGATGTTCCCAAAAAGACTTTCAAAGACAAAGAGTCTTTTATATGTGAACTTTGTATTTAATCTTCTATTATATTTTCATATGTCATTTTGTACACGCGAGGTATGTCATTTTACCCGTATAGGAGGGACAAAACGGATTTTGCTCATTCTTTTTATAATTTATCATAGTTCGTTAAATTTAGCAATAAGTCAATTGATCTTTTTGTATTCAGTAAAGTAATGAACCAAAGTTATTTATAATTAAGTTAAATGTTAAAAATTATTGATACATAAAAATTTATGACTGATTTAGCAGAGGGTATGTCATTTTGTACGCCTTTCCCCTACTGGTATGACGATTGACATTTTTACTATTATCTACAATGAAAATTACGTCTGAACTTAATTCATGGCAAAAAAATCATTATTTTGATATAAACATTCTGTTGATTTCCAAAATTTTAAGAGTTTTGTTTGTGTCCCGGATACTTCATGCTTCCCGACCTTCCCCTAATTTAAATGAGTACGCCGATTATCATACATTTTTTTTTTCAAAAAATCACCATAAGCGTAAAGAAATAAGAAATTTGAAGTTTTGATAGGTATTTTGGTGCCTTTATACAATTATGTGAAGTACTTGTGACAAAATTCTTATTTTAAATTAATTCCTTATGAATTCACAAGCAGAAAAAGCAAAAATGTGGCACTTTTCTTGTATTTGTGGACAAAACTTTAATTTTAATATTGAAATCGGGGATTTTTCGTAAAAACACCAAAATCCCATACAACTTAAAAACCAACGGTTTCCGAATACTTATGGAATAAGAAAATCTGTTGGAAATGAGCTTTGCTATAACCCTGTTCAAGGATTGTATCGAATTTCCGGTCATCCTGTATATTGAACAGTTAGTTCCATATCATCAACCCATCTACTTCCCACTGCAGGATATGGGTCTTGCATAATGCGGGTTGACGGACTTCACACGCGGCGCGCCGCCGAGAAAATCTTCCAGAGAAGCAGGTTTTCTCACGTTGTTTCCTTTACAGTTTGAAGAATTTGATTTTAAAATCAGAGGCGAGTCATTATAATTCCTGATCCACTCTATGAAATAAAACGGAGTAGTTTTAGTTCGTCGGTTACCGTGTCTACTGCGGTTTTATCACTATCAATGTCATAAAAAAAGATTTTTAACAACAGATCTTACGTCTTTAATTTTCAGGAGCACTCGGACAATTCAAGCACTCGTGACAACGACAGGTCCGGAGACCATTCTCCCGCAGCTAGCGAAGGTAAACCTCAAGGATACGGATTTGATTAACGTATCGTTTTAAATCTTAATAGTATCAGTCTTAAATAATAATGTAGGTAGCTGATTACCTAAGATTTTAAAGTTGAAATGCATTCACATCCTCCAATGATTGCCAAACCTAGCGACTGACCCGCTTGCATACTTACACAAATCCATTACTTCGAGCGTTTAGCACCCCATCATCCATTGATGCTCCAAGCTAGGTCCTCATCTTTTAAAACACTACGGTAAATAAGTACGTCACTTATTTTATGTGTATTATTACACATAAGGACACACCCAATCTTATCTTTTAGGCGTGGACCACAACAACGAACGGTGATGGTCAGCATCAACTCTTCTAGATCGTCTGGCTCAGCGAGGCTTCGCAGCTGACACGCGACTAGCTTTACCACCTACTGGTTAGTTTTCATTTAGGCCAAGATGATCACCCCTCGTTGTTTCAAGAACGTTAACCGTTATTTGCCTTTGAGCCTCATGCTAGCGAGACCCTAGCATGAGGCTCAAGGGCAAATAGTTTATAACAAGAACTGAGAGAACTCGATTTTATTGGTCTACCAATGAAGTAATAAAACATATATAAAGAATTCCTTTTAAATGCTAACAGTCCAAAATTAATGTAATTGAGCACACAAATGTAGATATGTTTTAAGTTTTCTGTTTTCTTTTTTCATTTTCTATTGGAATTTACGATTATGGAAAGTCAACTTAGTTAAGCCTTCTATAGTGCTGCAGATAATCTGATCTAAAATCAGCATTAAGATTTTATATCTAAGCTCGAATGTTGCACGTAAATAATGACAATTTGACCTGAACTTAAATCCGGTATTTTTTTATGGTGGCAATGACGATTTATATTATATAAATGAGGACATTGGAAAGATTAATGAATAAACTTTTTTTTTACTTTATAAATTTTTAAAAAGCTTTTATCCTTCAGATTATATAAACCTTAGTTTTACCTTATAGTTTTAACCTCTTAAGCACGGCTCGATGTTACGCGTTTGTCCGACTCACACCTGGCACAAGCGTACCAAAACAAGAACTGCGCGTTTCGTCTGTGTTATAAAACAATGTGAAGATGATCATTTCATTCAAATGGTGAGCGGGTGAGGTTCTAGAGTGAACCACTATAGGGGTGTATCGTGCTTAAGAGGTTATCCTATTTGAAATTTTTCGCGTCATCTATTATAGTAATTAGTCATTTGAGATGTAACGTATGCGTATAAACCATTCTTCACTATTTTTTAGTGTAATATCCAATTTAGATATAAAACTCTTGATTAATGCATATACAAAAAGTACGCCAAGTCATGATAAAGACAATATTTACAGACGCGCCCCAACAGTTTTAACTTGACGCGACTTTTATATACATAAAAAAAATTTATTTCAATAACTTAATGTATTGATTTTATATATTGACACAATCTCAGTGCGTAGCGACAAAATAAAAGAGTTTGATGCAGAATATATTACTGTACTAATTTCGGTACAGTGGAGCGCGTCTTTCTTGATTGAAATATACTTACTGTATAACAATTCCTTACACGGTCTGGTTACTAAATCACCGCAAACATTGCAGGTTGTGCGCGTTATCGCGAGCTGTGTTACCGTGCAGCTCAAGCGCACATTTCCGGTGAGGTGTCACCGCGCCCCTGCGACTGTGCCAATTGTGCCGCACGACGAGTTTCCACCGAAACCCCATGAGATACGGCCCAAGTACGACTCACTATAGCCGTCACTAAACCAATACCGGCCCTCACAAAATTTGCGAAAAATACGAGTCACACCAACATGTAAAAGTATCACAATAAAATAACAAATATATGAAAACGTTTCTATACGATTCCTCTTGGTTTCATCAAAATCCATTCAGCATATTACAATTATCATTACCCACGACCCTACGATGACTATAGTGTCGAACAACGTTAACGTATGAGTATTTTGTATGTCAGCTTATGTAGGTCTTAAATTATCCGCTTGAAGCGCTGGCAGACTAGGCTTTTTATAAAAAATTAAAGGTCCAATGCTAACGTTGTTCGACAGTGTTGTGAAACGTATAACTATTCGTAAGTATGGTAGAGACATTGACAACCTATTTAAAAAATGAGGTGACGTGTGTGTGTAGGATAATGTCACAATTCACCAAGATTTTAAACAAATTTAAACGTTATAATGTGTATTATAACGCTTAAATTTGTTAGTGTTATTAATAGCTTGTTTCGGTACCAAAACAAGTATTTAAATTCGGTGAACATGGGCCTTAACGTAATGAATAGTAAGTGAGGCGCATTGAAACAACTCGCGAAGTCACGAACGCCTATTTTCACTCGACCTAAACTTCAACTAGCTATGAACACATTCACGACCGGTGACGTGAATTCACGTCATTTTAAATTCTATTCCTGTTTGCCGCTAACGTGAATTCATGTTATTTTAAATTCTATTCCTGAATGCTGCTGATTTGAATTCACGTCATTTTAAATTATATTCCTGATTGCCGCTGGCATGAATTCACGTCATTTTAAATTCTATTCCTGAATGCTGCTGACATGAATTCACGTATTGCTTAGATTTTGTTTTTACTGGACTTTTCCAAAATACCTGTAATATAATGCTAAATAAATTCAGCACATTAATAACAAGTGGTCTATTGTCTATCTATAAATCCAGTATGTAAATTATAATTCTACATATAATTGCAACATTGACATTTCAAAACAAAATTTATTATTTTTATCCTTGCTTTAACAAATTTGCGGCAACCAGTTTCAGAATTTCATTATTTTCGCCGGTACTCAGTATTAGAGACGAAAAAAATTTACCGTTCGTGAATGTGTTAAAGACAACGTAATAAAAAGACGCATTTCCGATA
This sequence comes from Thaumetopoea pityocampa, assembly GCA_017165845.1. Classification (NCBI taxonomy): domain Eukaryota; kingdom Metazoa; phylum Arthropoda; class Insecta; order Lepidoptera; family Notodontidae; genus Thaumetopoea; species Thaumetopoea pityocampa. The sequence continues at coordinate 46,790 of WUAW01038606.1, read as the reverse complement.
TTCCGGCAGATATGGCGTTAAGAATAAAATTGAATCAAAAATGTTAGTGTGACTCAAATAAGTTCAGTTAATAAACTACTATTATCCATATTCACATAATAAAATCTAGTCTGTTGCCTCTTCAGAATGAACAGATTGTTTAGAAATTTGGCCGGGGAGTAGACATAATATCAAGGTCAAATTTAATTATATTGTGAGTGCATTAGCATGAAGACTTAAAAAGGTGAGAACTTGTAAATTTTGAACATTCTACCGATTCTAATGCATTTTTCTTGCCCTATCCTAGTGTGCCTTATCCGATTAACTTCCCTAGAACGCTTCATGTTAGTTATATATTTAGAAATTCAAACGTATATCACGATTAAAATATATACACATTCGAAATCACTTATAATTAGTGAATTGTGCATATTTTTGTCAAAACATTAAATATATGAAATTAGTTTGTCCATTGGATAATTGTCAAATCATTATAGTGTAAGACTTTTCGTAATGAAATAATGTAAGAAATAAATTTACACAATTTATTTTGACGATTCACTACATAAGAATTTTCCGTAATGCTAATTTATATAAGGACATCTTTTTTCTATAAAAATCTAAGTAGAGTAAGTTACTTGGATAGGTAACATGTAGGTGGCTAATCTAAATGTATGGATTTCGAGTAAAGAAATGCTAATAATTATCTAGAATTCACGTGTGCTAAAATTATTATTAACTTCTTAATTTTAATATCTAGTATTAAAATATAATTTTTAATTCTATTATTAATTCATTTGAACATGCATACCTGCCGTTGAACTTGTACCGATTTATTAATAATGTATGTACATAAATTATTATATTACATCGTTACAAATTATAAACATTAATTTTAATTACATACATTTTTCTATTTACGATTGTACTTACCCAATGTCATTAAATTTTAATAGTATATATTATTAAAATATTAATAGGAAGGCCTACCTACACGCGTAATAAAATGTAATTTAAAATGATTCAAAAATAAAAAGTTATAAAAATATTATCGTCTTTCAATTTATTGTAACACCTGTAATTTATGTATATAAGGTAGATACGGTTAAGAGGAACACGTTTGTGTGCCAGGGTGGGTGGAGGGATTAACTAGCCAGTCTTGTCAAATTTAAAATAAAACTTATAATTATCAGTATTTTATTCAGTTAAACAAAATACAAGCGTCAAGAGAAAATGTAAACAAATGCAACTGAGATGGTTTATTCGAATTACGTTACTGATATAATTTAAACAACTTTTAATTTCATACAAGCGTGTACACTTTCAAAAATATAAAGATCTTGTCAAAAATACCTGACACTTGTTCAATCATGATTTATTAAAGTATACGTTTATTACTAAATTGTTAAACGGACGCAGATAATTTATCAACTATATTGTAAGCTTACCTACTTAACTTAGTAGAAAATATAAGGAAAATAATTCAATTTAGTTTAGTACCTACTAGTAAACATGGAAAGTATTAACGTAAACAGCGCCTCTCGCGGTGCATTCTTCCATTAGTTACATACATGTTCCAATTTAATCTTTCTGAACTAATAAGCATAATCAGTCTGCTTTGACATTTCAAAATAAATTTATATGATTAGTGCCACGCTACCTATCGTCTATTTTATGATGTCTGTGGTGAAATGACAGAAAAGTAAAAAAGAAATTATTCTGAAATGGTACCACGAATAAGAATCTGCTGAAGGGGTTGATATAAAAATTTGTTGCAATCGTTCAAGTAAATTATGTAAAAGAATCTTCGATCAAATAGAACATAGTCTTAGAAAAATTATAATAAACATTGCCAGATAATTCTATTGTGTACTGCGTTATATGCAGATGGAAATTATTTTATTTAACCGTCAAAATGCTTCATATTATTTATATCATGTACATATTGTATTATTAGTGCGAAAAATGGTGAATTATTTGTTACGTTACTAAGAATAATGTCAATTTTTTTTGTTTTTGTCATCGTAAACAACTTCAGTTTCTGCCAAATTAGGATTAAACCATGAATCACTTTTCAATGCGACTGTATTCGTTAACAAGAGTTTACTGTTTTTAATTAGGTATTATACTATTATATTACAGCTAAATAATATCTGACAATTCATACTTACTAAAACTTTTTAATATATATGTAGTAGTTTTATACTGGATACATGAATACTTACTAATAAGTGATTTCCCGTATCTTACTGATGAAATAATTCCATAATTATATTAGTCGATTATCAAATGATAGAAAATTCAACTTGGCCAAGAAAAATATTGAATTTGAAATCAAATCCAAGTTTAATGAATAAATTTAGGTTCAATGAATTTTGAGAATATAAAAACTAAAAAAAAATTCCCATAAGATATCACTGGAGTTGGCTAATCCAATCATTCCAGGCTATATATATGTTCAAATAAAAACTACCTTACCGCGGAGATTAAATCTATACAGAATACCATACAATACCAGACAAGTATCAATCAGAAAGATGTTTCCGGTGCACTTTTACCGAAAACAACATTAAAAGTACTTGAAATTAGAAACCAATTCAAATAATTTGGCCAGAGTCCTTTTAGATTAATCTCCCACTAAAAACCATTTACAAACTCAATGATTGCATTCGTAAAAATATATATTTTACACGTTGACAACAATGTTTGTAAATATACGAAGATCATCGAATATTGCTTGAAAGATTGAACCGATCAATATGTGTGTAATTATTAATTGTAAAAATAATAATCATTATGTCCATTTTAGTTCCTTACCTTATCACATTTTCTGCTGCCATCTTATATATAGCTGGTTTAACTTTGGTGTTAGGTTTACCTTACCTTTTGCTGTATTGGATCGTAATTGGAACTAGTTATGTGGAAAGCAGCCAAATGGTTAAAATAACAGATATAAGCATTTGTCTGTCGATAGTTTTAGCATTTCGGTTACACGTTAACTTATTTCTCCGTTGTTGATTAAGATATCGTTATCATATTATTAAGGTTGAACCTTTACTAATATTATGACGTTAAACGGTTATTTCCATTCAGAACCGCCAACACTGGCTAATCTGTGCAATATCAACGGACTGATTAAATCTTGGCAGTGAGGGAACAAGACTAATATGGACTACGTTTTATAAAGACTACTTGTTTATCTGATCGGATGTTATCGTTTTGATAAGATCGCCTACTAAAAAAAATGCTATAGGCAATGCTTAAAATATGATATGTTAAATGACTTACTGTTAAAAATAATCTAAAATCTTATCAAATATGTACGCTCCGTAGACTAACAAACATTGAAGTTTATGTCATAAGAAAGGCAGCTTAACGCAGCACGCGCTCGTCCCGCGTACGTGCGTTCACTATTAACGTCTGTAGGGGTGGTATGAAGATACAGAGGCGGTTCCTCCCGACGATGAACCGTGGTAGCTGCGCTTTGACGACCGTTGGTATCCATCGCCAGAGCCGCCGGTATATTCATAGTCGTCTCCTGGCAAATATAACCGGACCTTATTACTCTGACGTTAGGTGTTAAATCGAATAAACAGCAACGAATAAAAGCTTAAAAATTTTGAACAATTTTTAATAAAAAAAATAAGTATTAAAAAGAAAATGGAACTTACCGCACCACGCACCACTTCATCACTCACCGTATTATGGCTGCAAATTCGGAACAGCGGGGCACTCAATGACGTGTCGTATTGAGCGTACATATTAAACGTGCACGGTTTCTTGGTAACAGAATTAGATTTACATAAAAGTAAGGTATCGGTATACTGATGTTTCCATTAGCAAAATTTCTTGATGCAAGCATACTTGGAACGCTCAAAACAACGCAGAATGCCCCGCGGAATCGAATTGGCGATCTATTTATATGTTAGATGTATCTATTTATATTTAGGATACACAAAAAGTCAAATGTGTTAAGATATCAATATAGTTGTAGTACTTGCGTTTACTTCAATAACCAGCTTATTTTAGAGTACACTGCTGGACATACGGTTACTCAACATGATAAACGCATTTGATGTAAATGCAAGACGTAGCTCTGCTCTAGTGATGATGAGCCCGTTGCATTTAACTGATTTACTGCATAACTCGGAATGACTTACTGGTTGAATAAAAAAAATTGTAGAAATTTAAGATTTACCCTCCTCACGATTACCAATAACTAAAAGCATAGATAAAAAATATCGTTCAACTCTACAGTGCCATAGAGATGTAATGTGTATAACCCCTTCAGTCCGTCAGTCGTCACTTGTTGCAAATTACAGGAGGAAGGATGTAGGTGATATGTTCTATTTTAGCATTTATCTAATAGCCGTCTGCCTGTATAGTAATATATTAATCACAAGTCATACTTTGTGTATCCTAAATACTTTTTTCAAACTACATATCTGAAGCCTTTCCTATACTTTCTCATTCAAATATCTATTGATTACTTCAAAACTACGAGTCCCATAACCACAAACGAATACCAAGAATGAATGCCGCAACCTACACCTGACTTACATGATTTCCGTAACTAGTTTCTCCACATAATACATCTGGATATGAAAATGATTCGTCTATGTTAGGATGGTGGCCTCAATCTCATTCAACATTGAACTTTTAACTAAAACTTGCTATGTATAAATCATAATTAACAATCTTAATACAAAAGTCATAAAGGGTAGCCCAGCTATTATGAATTTCTTGTTTAATTTTCGCCCCAGCACTGTCCCGACCCTTATCAACGCCGATAGTGCTATATATACGGAATTATCTCTAATTTGTGAGCTGACATGATGATGACGTTGTGCATTTCTTTTGGGACAACCCTCGTATTCGGATAGACAAAACCGGTGTAACAAAATCTGCAGTTTGCAAAATTAGATACGACATGCAACATTGAAGACAGGGTGGCTGGTCCTTTTTTAAAAGGAGTTGAAACCGCTACCCTCGCTATCTCATCTTTATTGTGCAATCAATTATTCGTATTTCTCATTCAAATTACATAAACAATCTGTGCAATCTACTCCTGGATACAGGCCTCTTCCATAGAAGGGAGAAATACGCCGTAACCTCCTCGCTAGGCAGGCGCCTTGGAGATTATGGTAGTTACTTGGTTGAAACGCAGGATACATCTGTTACCGATCATCTTGGTGCATCCCTCAGTTGTCTAAGCCTACAAGAGTAGTTAGATATTATACCGGCGCCACACAATAACAAATTTACTTATTCTTTCTCAGTCCATATTCTTCCACACTGCAGGGATACGAACCTCCTCTAATCCATTAATACCCTAATTAGGCCGTATTCTGCCACGCTGGCCTAGTGTGGGTTGATAAACTCGCACATTTATACGGGCATGCAAGTTTCCTCACGGGGTTTTCTTTCTTAGTATCCTACAATGTAAAGCGTATCAATTTGAAATAACCAAATTGTACAGGACGGAGATCGACCCGCAACCTCTTTACTGCGAGTCGTGTCTAGCACCAATGTATAAATTTACATATGTATATTAGGAGATTATTCTCATATTATAGGAATTCCATTACAATCGTGGTAGCACCCTCTTTATTCTTAATATAATTTTGTCATGTTGTAACAATTATTTAAAGGTAGCAATTTTTAACATTTCAATGCTGAATGAAGTAGCGCCCGGCCATCATGATGTACGCAATAATTCTACTAGTGCTGTTTGATCTATTTGAAAGACTGCGTTATATACTGATGCGGACATATACACATATTATTGATGAAAATATAGAACCTGAAACGGATGCTGATATGTCAGAGGCGTTACAGAACGATGGCTGTGGCGACATCATACCTCCGCAGTACATCATAGGTACCTGTCAAATATTCTATTGAAATAGTCTTGTCGGCAAGGAATTCAAACGTGTATATTGTGGCATTGACTGACTGATCCTATGACATTGATACTGTACTATTATACTGTGTGCTTTACTCATACTAATAGTTCAAATTAATAGCAAAAAATTGGTGCCGCTAGATCATTTCGGAAAATCCTACGTTCACTTTGGATAGTTTATAATTAACATCTGTAGTTTGTTCAGGGTAAACTATTTTGTTTTTAAACAGAAGAAATAAAAAAGGACACAGGCTCATTTTTTATTAATTTGAAAAGGGGACAAATTCTTTGAACAGATAGTATGGTTCGTAAGACTAGCGACACCTCATGTAAGGTTTGTCTGCACTCAAAGATGGTCAAGTATTTAATAATGGATTTATGGCTTCATTTTATTAGTTTTGTATGCACTACGTTGTATTTAATAGAATTTGAAATGAACCTGCGCAGGAGTTCCTATGGCGTCGCTAATCTGTGGCACATTGACGTACTTAGGACTGCCAGCGTTACTGGCCGCACCGTCGCCCTCTGTTGTACACAACTAATCAATTATTGTGTGACGGTTCTGATTAGAAGGAGTAAATTCTGTAGATAAAAAATTTAGTGAACTGGTTTTTGATTTAATAATTAAAAAAAAATCTAATATACATATATGCGGCGTAGTCCCTTGTAGCGTTTGATATTTATCCTTCGATGGTTTATGCCAATACAATTTTTTATGTAAAATCGCACTTTAATACATTATATATATATATATATATATATATATATATATATATATATAATAAATGTATTAAAGTGCGATTTTACATAAAAAAATTGTATTGGCATAAACCATCGAAGGATAAATATCAAACGCTACAAGGGACTGATATATGTATATTAGATTTTTTATTAATTATTAAATCAAAAACCAGTTCACTAAATTTTTTATCTACAGAATTTACTCCTTCTAATCAGAACCGTCAAAACATTGTTATCGTTGAAGCAGTAAAATAAAACTTTACCATGTGCGTGTGGTGTTCAGAATGTATTTCTTGTAACATAATTAACGGAAACGGCATTTGTATCGTTGCATGTGTTCGCTTCGTGTCGTACAGTATGTACTATTCCCGTTGTGTAAGACTATTATGGATGTACGTTTATGCCACAATATAAAAACAAAAATTATGATAACTGTATTCTACGGTCAGGATTCTAACTCTATGGGAGCGGGGTATGCCGAACATTAAAACTGCCAGTGATAGTTTGAAATTTTTGATTTCTTTTAATTATCTACGTTTCATAATGTTCTTAAAGTAGATATATATTTCATCATAAGATATCTCAAATATTTGCAGTGGTAATATTAATATTTTTATTAATCAACCAGTAGTATTACTTAATCCATTAAAATAGAAGAAGCTTAATAATAGGAAACTACGACAAAACTGTTTATTTTTTCCATTACATTATAAACTACATACTTATGTTACCAGTTAGATCTAACACTAAATATATATATAAATATATATACCCAAAATACCTAATATGAATAATGTATAACTTCTACTCTCAAAGACCTCAAGGTTATCTTGTGTAATATAGCATTTATTACATGAATTAAATCGACGCGTACAAGCTTCTCGTCTTAATTTAGTGCTTCGATTAAAATTAATAATTAAAACCGTAATTAACTAATTATCATTAGGTAATCACCACAAAAAGAAACAACAAGGACTCACGTACAAGTCTATCATAATTTTCCTTTTTATACCAACATAAAGTATACTTATGTGAGGCACGGCGCGTCGCGCGCGCCTCGCTACGTCGCGCGGTGTCGCGCGTTAGGGCTAGTGTAGTTAGTTTACACATTACAACATATCTAGATAATAGTCTTACAATTGTAACATGCTTAGTTTGTGGCTCGGTCGCGTTCGCCGCTTCCAATTAATTACATTTTAGAAAATTAATACAAGTGTATATAAATATAGGCCCGTCCCGTACTGGGGCGGCGTAAATTAAAACTTATATAGGTACTGATTTTAAGTAAACATTAAATATATTGTACATCAGTCGATACTTCACCTAACAATTTTGTTATCTAATCGAACGAGAATTATGTACTTTTTTTATCAACTATAAAGAAAAAGTTTAAAAAATAATCAACATTAATTTTTTTTATATTAATACAGAAATATAAATAACAACTTGCCCTAGGTTTAATAATAATTAATGTTATAATTAACTGCAAAGTTCGTGCAATTTCATTTAAATTGGGATCATAATTATATTACATTCTAGCATATATACGAGGTTTATATTAAATAATACCTGCATTGATTTTAAAATAAGTTTCAAAAAGACTACAGTTAAGACGTCATGCTGGCGGCGTCGTCTGACATACATATAAATGCAAATGATTTAGTTTTATAAGACGAATAGGAGTTAACTTAAAATGAGTTGACGGCTATTCTAACTTTAACACTAAGGGTCTTGTATAATTAGTCAATTACGATAGTAAATATATTAAAGTATAGAGGAGGGACGCGGCAGCCCGCCCGCGGCCGCGCTCGCCCTCGGCGGCTAAGGTAGTTATTATTATACCAAAATACACTTTTACACAAACACGTTTCCTTTATATACTACGAATAAACATACACATATAAAACCGCGTACACTATAATATAAAGTAAGAGTCGAAATCTAAGCAACAGTGCTACAGTTAAGCTATGATTAAATATATTATATCATAAATATTATAAAATACAACACTGCATTACTCGGTATACAGTCGATATTACTCGGTGCAATATTGAAATGCGGGTAGGCGATGAGCGACACACGTTTTGTGGACGCGAGCGAGTTGTGAACGCCGCGGGGCCGGCACGAGCGAGCGACGCAGCCGCGGCGCGGGCGGCGAGCGAGCCGCGCGCCCGCGTGACACACCCACATTTGACAAACGAGCCTCTAACGAGTCTTAAGGTATTTGTATTTTGCTAACTATTTTTAATTAATAAATTCATCCAATATTTAATGTTCTCCTATATAATAATCATAATTAAAAGCCATATAAATAGTCTCAATTGATTTTTTCACAATAATTTGCACTAAGTTTAATGTTGAGTAAATCTAAAATTTCTAATACATATTACTTTCTTTATTATTTAAATAAATTATACTCTTTATGTTTATAAGAAGATTGCCACGTTGGTTCATTACAAACTAAGTTCTTAATTGTTCCAAAGTTTTGTGAGTGCGGGCCGAACCCGTAACACCTTAGTGCTAATAGTCATCACCGAAAATAACACAATTATAAATCATCTCTATATTTCACTAAACTTTTTGTAAGGCATCGTTTCCTAATATTAAAAACAGATGTGAACAATTTAGTTCGTATCATCGGTGGTTGTACATTAACTTATGGTAAGGAATAAAGTAGTCTGACAATTGGAACACAATGAGCGAACCAAAGAGCCGCGCGGAGGCGGCGCGAACGATAACCGATATGCGACACTCAGAGCAGTGCAACCGAGTCCAGGAATGAATCGCACAAATTAACCTAACTAACATAGGGACGAAGAGCAACGAAACGGCACAAGCGCACAACTACACGTAACCTAAGGGACAGTCAGGCACCGACGTCGATTTATAATTATTATTTCATATTGTTATTAAGGTACGTGTTTTATCTCGCTATATACTGATTGAGTCAGTCGAGTTTTGTTAATATATTAAGAGCTATAAGAAATGTACGCGCGTAACTATGAACAACATCACAATTGTAAAAGGCTTTCATTTTCACTATGTTTACCGTTAATATTGAGACACCGCACCCCTCGCCCCGAACCGCTAGTCACTTATAAAATTGTCTTATATACGTCACAATATTCCTCAATATATAAATTATACTTTACTTATGGAGCGACCTTACGTAACCCTATTCTAAATGATCAAATTATGCATTCAATGTAGTCAACAACAATTCGTCTATTTAAAAAACATTTCTTAACAAGTGTTACCGAGCGCGGCGGACCGCGGTCAATATTTAAAAGTAAAGGAACAACTCCGTCCGCGGCGCACCGGACCGCGACGGCGGAGGCGCGCGCTCGCTGTCGCCCCGACTTATTTACCTTAGCTTACCACTAAAATTTTAATCAGTCGATCGGTCAAACGATTGAGCGATATAGTACAGTAAAGGACTAATATTAAATTTAATCTAACAATGTTATTTTAAATTATAAATCACTTTGTGTCGGGGCGGGGCGAGCGCGCGGCGTGCGCCCGCGCCGCGTATATTAAATACGACTAACATGCGACCGTAGCAGCCCTCGATAGCTCTAAACAGTTTTAAAGATATTTGGCAATCGCATAAATTAAAACTTTAAAACTATGTGACAAGAGAATTGATTAAAATTATGCTTTACACATAAGTTATATATATGTACAAGTATGGTGGAGACCGCGCGAGGGGTGCGCGCACGCTGCGGCTAGTGTACCGACATCTATATCCTAATGCTTGAGCGTCTTCACTTAACATACGACAACATCGTTTTGCTCGTTAACAATTTGGCAGGTAAATTTAATTCATTAAATTATAAATCGCATATAATAATAGTATCAACATAAAACTGCTATAAAAAAACTAAAATGAATATAAGAAAAACAAATTAAAATTATGAATATTTTATACATAATAACTCCCTAAAAATGGGACAATTAAAAAAATATTTAAAATCACGTTCAGTCACTATGTTTTGTTAATATTAAACGCATAATTATTTTATTACATGCCTACCGTTTTCCTAAGTCTAGTGGGTGGTAAATAACCAAAATCTAACATTAATCATACATACCGATATATATATCAAATATTTATACAAGTTATTAGCTTAAGTTAAGTTTGTTTTAGGTTATTTTCCCTAAATTGGCTTGTTTATCAGTGTCTGTCAAATGTGCGTCGCGGGCGCGCGGGGCGCGGGCGGGGGCGAGCGCGGCGCCCCGCCGCGGCGGCCTGTCGTCGCTGTGCCACTACACCGAGTGTACCACTACCCGTCGAACAATACATAACATTAAAAGAAATCAGTTAAAAACTCCGAAATAATATAATAGTTTAAAATTCGAAAAGTTTCAAGTAAAATACATCTTTTACAAAAACCCACATCCAAATAGTTATGATTGAAAGCAAAATGTAAATAAAAAATACGTACATAATAGTACGCTTGCGAATAACAGCGTCATTCAGCTCTAGAAGGTGTCGCGATATTCTTCTGGGCAGGTTGTCAAGCCCACTAACAAGCCTTCACCAAACGTGAACGGCTCTTAATCGAGTTAAAATATCATTCGTATAAAATAGCGTTCAGAGACGGCCGAGTGGCAAAATTTAAAATGTCGGAGTACCTTAGTAAGTTAATTATTAAAGTTAACATTTAAATATGCAGCTGAACTTTTTTTTATCTATATTTATAAATATTAAATATAACGCTCGATTACGCGTGTGGGTTTGTGTTAATGCAGTCGAGCATTAGACTCACATCGCCTGACGGTGCTTAACACGGATCAAAGTTGAATCTGTTGCAATATTATTAGTTATGATACCGTTTGAGATATTCGTATAAAATTATCCGTATTATTTAAATTTATTTCCTTAAATTAAGAGTAGGTACTTAATACATAATGTATAGTTTATTGGGGACCATATTAAATTGAACTTCCCTATTCTCATCAATCGTTATTTCTACATCGACGAGATAGATAGCGTTGATGGGGTTCAACCGAATTGCAGTTGTTGACATAAACTATTGTTTCGAGGACGCACTTGAGTGATGAAGCAAATTCTACATCTACGTACTATAGAAATATGACTTTCGTAGAAGCGTCAAGGGACTAATGCTAGATTCAAGTGCGCACAAAACGGATCAACAACTATGTGATTGCGGCAACAAACTCTACCCACCTTTACGTTACGAGCATCACACTAATTAATACACGTATCATGTTTAGTCAGGTAAGATACACAGAGTATTGGGCAGTGCCGCACAATCCCACTTCAAACGTATTTATTCTAGTACAACTTCCGTTACGTAGTTTTGGGACTTCGAATGTACGGTACACGTTATAGTACTATCTAAGTGGGCGCATGTCACCTGACGTCGCAGGCGTTGGGTGTGTGTGAATGTGTGTACGTGTGTGTGTCGGTGTGTGATGGAAGGTGGTGTGCGTGTGCGCGTCTACGCGGCGGGCCACTCCTTGTTAAACTCGTTGGCGTTGAAGTGTTTGGGCGCGTGATGCGGATGGGCGTGCACACCTGGCGGCTGGACGGTGGGCTGCGAGCCGTGGTACTCTGTGCCGGCGCCGTACGCGCGGGACGCTCCGCCGCCATACGAAGAGCCCTACCATTCCCGTACATGTTAACCCACAGTCACGTAGATATAGGCTCGTACAAGGGAGAATGACAGCGGTGAATACGATTGCGGTATAACGAGCAGCGATACTAAACGTAAACATTAAAAGATACCTGTATAAATTTCATACACAAAATTACATAGGCGGATGTAATGCCAAAAGCATTAGCTAAAAATTTACTGTGGAGTAGCAGAGTAAAAGAGAACTTATACTGAACGTGAGAAGTTATATAAATGGGAATAATATGTGACATCAAGAGAGTAATCTAATGAGTGAAAGAAATAAACGAAATACAAATACTACCGAAGCAGAAAATTTTTATTCGATTGAAATAAAGACATATTTTTGGCATTACTCGTACTAAGTATCTGCACTGTAAGAGCGCGTCGTGTTATGAGAACTTTACAAAGGTACTGTCATCTCGGTCAGGTTTTACTGTAAAAGGTATGTTGAATAAAGTTTTGTATCGCTTCTCGCCGTCGTTTGTTTAGTGAGTGTCATTCATAAATTTAATCAGTTTGAATAAGCATCACATGATCACGGCTTACATAGCTCCCCTTAACGACGCCACTGAACGCACACATCAACGCATCAAGTTGGAAGCTTCGTGCGTGCGATACGGCGTCTTGTACCTCTACATACTCTACTCGGTACAAAATATAGGTCTGACGAGACTAAACTGAACTAAACAAGGCTTCTGCCTCGTTGCGTCCAGTCATATGGCATTGGAACGAAGCTAATCTCGAATCATATTATTGAAATAGTTGTTTTTTTTTTCAAATAGAAATATGCCGCATTCACAAATGCCCCATGACATTACTGTGTAACATAATTTTGTAAATAATGTACTCTGTTTACATTTACAGATTAAATGAATTCACATCTCTGAACACTTAAAGTACACTCTTAATATTATTTTTATCATTAAAATTAACTATTAATGAACCTGTAACAATATAAGAAAATCCAAATTTTACTAATTTGTACTTTAAATGCCAATTTACAAGTGTTGAGATGACACAATCGTTTTGAGTCATCCCGCACGGTTACAAAATGCATTATCGTAAATAAGGATACTAGGGGGGTAAGCACATAATTAGGTATCAAGTGCGGTGCGATGCCTTATTGATGAGCGCGCGTTATCGTCGCAACAACCGAACCGTCCATAGTGAGAAATCCCCAGTGTTTCGCGACATTCCCTCATCCGATACCCGCCCTGATCTCTAATTGTCTTTCTGGAGGAGCCACTCTTGTGGACCCTGATCGACCAACTGGAAAAGAAGAACAAGACAATAAAGTCCCACTGGCCACAATTGTATTGGATCGTTTAGCAGGTTTATGTAAGTAGCGCAGCACGTGAAGATGAACCGGGCGAAAGCGTGACTATCCCCAAGGGCGATATGAAAGGTTTAGGCGATGGGTGGGAGCGAAGGAGAGGACCAGAGTAGGGTGTACACCGGTGATGAGAGACCTTCAGCGAAACTCGATAACAATCTTCTTGATTTTTCACTATGGATAGCGGTGCGACCGTACTATCGCAAAGGCATGGCCGTTTAGTCTTCACCGCGTCTCAGTCATTCTGAATAGAACCGCAGCATAGCTCACAAAATCAAAAAGACATCGCACATTGATCTCACCACTGAAAACATGCAGGTAAGTGGTCTTCGTCGATGCCGCACAATGTCGTGATATAAACAAGCATTGGAACACACACGGATGCAGGGTGGCAACTAAAGACTTCTACAATATTATACTCATGCTGCATTTCAGCCGTGATCCCTCTCATATTGGAGCCAAGTTTTCGCTGAATATCAATCTTCACCTTATCAATACGCACTGGCATCCATCCATTCTCTTACACATCGCGAACAAATTCATTGCAAATACAAGCAAATGATCTATCGGGGCTTCAGCCAGTACATCTCTAACTCTGTCGCACACAACTGACACATAAATACAAATGTATCGTTTACCATTCACAACACTATACACGCTACAACAAAGGCATATACATACGAAGGTAGATGCAGGACACAAATTAAAATGTAAAGCATAGGAGTAAATATGTAGGGATAGTGGAAGGAAGGATGCAAGCCCCAATGCGATGAGCAAATAATACAAATTAATCTACATGACTGTACTTTTATGTAAGTAGAAAAAAAAAACAGATAATCTTACAGGATCTACATGTAAATGAAATAAAACTAAGTTAAAACAGTTAAACTAAAACAATTGCACGTCATGACGAGGTGTCTTCAAGAGAAACTGTGATGAACAAAAAAATACAGCCATAAAACTTGTTGTAGATAACAATATTAGATGAGTTATTAAAAGTCACCAAGCATAGAAAACATCCAACATCTTAACAGTCCTACACAGACAGCAATGCAATAATTTTTATTAGCTTCCATAGCGATACATTGCCAACAAACAGTGCTCATGATTAGCATATCATAAAACGACCCGCTAACACAATTTAACAATGATTTATTTGTTATTATAATTCTACTCTGTTGAAGTACTTGTTTTTATGGCCTTCTGTTCGAGCAATTTAAATCTGATTAAAGAATATAAATAACGGATGCATCATTTTTTTTTTCACTTTAAATTTCAGATTTTATGATTTTACGCAAAATTAATTTCATAATAATTTCATATTTACCAAAGAATGTCTTTAACTAAAACTCGAATCAATCAATTTAAGAAAATTTAATAATTTTGTTATCAATCACAGGAATCAATATATGTAAATAGGTTTCCATATATGTACATAGGTTTTAAGTGTTTGATTTCGAAATAAAGGTTTTTATTAAGCTTATATATGGCTATATTTACACAACCAGAATCGTGCCAATCTCCGAAACGCCTGAAAGGATTTCGACAAGATTTTCATTGGCAGGTAGAAGCCTTCTCAGAGAATATTATATGCTCCTTATAGGGATATGTTTATAGTTCCTGATTCAAAAACTAGAAATTAGGAGCAAAAAATTATCATTAAAAATCTAGATACGGTCAAATAATTAGACCATGCGAGACATTAGATAACAGCTTATTTGTTAATAAAAATCATCTTTAATACATTACGAGAACATTTCGGCAACTACTACTATTCAATATAATTTTATTTGATATTTCTAGAGAACCAAATTTAGCAGATAAAATAAGCGAAAACTAGGCTAAAGCCCACTTAAACAAGCACATAACAAAAATAACTTTTAACACGGATCCTGTTCGTTAACGCCAAATACTATCTCTTGGTGTCAACAAGCTGAGAAAATACATTATAAGGTCTGTTGAGCCAGATTATGTGATGCATAAAAGATACTCGTATTTAGCCAGCGCTCACTAACATGGAAATTCCATCGATGATCTTTCGCTACAATAAATTTAATTTAATACATCCAATATGAAAATATCAGATACTTAAACGATACTCGGAAAAATATTTAATTCTCATCCATCATAGACATTTAAAATTATTTATCAGTTTTGATGTTACATGCAGAGTTATAACAACAGTCTGCTAATGAACCAATAAATGGACGAACAGAATGATTAATCGAACGATTTCTATAGATCGATAAAATTATTGATATTGAGCTACAAAAACTATTTTAAACAGATCATGTAATAATAGGGAATGAACTCAGCAAAAACTGATTCAATCATTTAAAATTATTAACAGTCTTGAAACTATACCGAATTACAGATCTTATATATAGACAGGTGAATCTTTTATTTCAAATTATAATATTGTCAGTTTTACGCGAATGATCTGTTCCAATAAACTCTATAAAATGGTATCAAAACATCAGCGACAGAATTTCGAAAAGTGGCGTTGGTCTAATAAATCAAACACAATTAAAAATGTACTTTTAAATCCAAGTTGATCAAACCTATCAATGTGAGGACGTGCAATTTCATACACCTTTTAAAATAACACATTCTAACTGATCCATTACTCATCCTATTCTCGAGTGTACGATAGTTAAGCAAAATCCATACCAACACCGAAGCTACGCACCTAAAGGTCCATGCTTGTAAAATGCAACAGGCGCGGATGGCCATAAAGGATGTGTATTCATTAAATGAAAAAAATAAAATTCAACAAATATGCGTAATTAAAACTAAAACAATATTTTTAATAAACTGTTAAAATTAAAGTACTAAGTTTTAAAATGCGTGTATAAATCTGGATAAAAGTATGTTCTTATTTTGTAATTGGATATTTTTAAATGATAAAAATTTAAATAACGTGTCGTCAATACAAAAATGTTAAAATTCGTATTCGTTGTCAGCAGCAACAATAATTTAGACACTCAATTAATTTAACCGGTTTTTTAACTCGATGTGTTTGGTACTATTTTCCAAAAGTACATCAGTAGTATACTTGATATAATTTACCCGAAATGTTTAATCATATTGAAAGTTTGTCTCAGTTTAATTACCACATCCTGTATGGCTCCGTCGTAACATTTGAATCAAAACCATTACCAACCTGTGTTAAGTTTAAGTATTACTAATTAAATTCAAGCACCGGCAACTTTTTGGTTACGGTTCGATTCAATGATGTGTAATTATAAATTACGGTTCGATTCAATGTGTAAGTATAAATTTTATGTGTATTATTATCACCGACTGGCCAGTAGTTTAGCACAATAAATATTATTTTTAATTTTTTAGACAAATATTATACTTGTAAATTAAATATTCAACGTGAGAGTTACGTTCAAAAATATATTCGTGTTAATCTTTAGTATCTTTACTCGTACCAATAAAGCATGGATTCAAAAAAAGGTGACGTTATTCGTTTCCTCTTGCGCGCACCAATAATACCATGTGAACGAGAGGGAACGGGAATGAACCATTTCCATACCTTTATTGATATTATACGAGAAAACGGTACTACAAGCCAGTGCTGCATAACTTTAATAATTATTATCAATATCAATGGGAACAGAGGTCGAACATACACATGGAGCTGTATTTATAATAAATCTGGTTTTGGGCCAAAATTATTACACACTTCAGTTCAGATAAAAATTTGTACACTATTTGCAATATTGACTATGGTTGACTAATCCGCTAGGTTTAGATTCTTTTATTATATTGAAGGCACATTTAAAAATATAGCTCCCGTTCAATTTGTTCGAGGATAAATTTATTATCATTCATAAACGCTAGATACAATAAGATTAAAAATATTAGAAGGTTAGTTGCGCATTGTACCTTGTATTCAACTTCAGAAATTTAATTTGAGTAAATTAAAGCTCTTTGAGCTGTTTTGTGAAAAACAAAAATGGAAGCAATTTTAATCAAATGTGAGAATATTTTATATTTTGACATTTTTTATCAACGTTATGTCGCCAACAAAGCAACTACTAAACATGAAACAAGAGAGAACGAAAATATTGTAATATCAAATAAAAGCTTCAAAACTAATCCTCGTGTCATATGTATCTAGCGTTCAATAATGAACGAAGGAGTTTATTTGTAGGATTATAGGGTAGTTCTACTTTCAATCTACCCTTCCAGTTTGCATTTATTGTAGGCAGTTGATGGAAGAATGTTTTGAAAGTAATAATCCAATATATTGTCTAAATGTGTATACCCCTATTACAACTACTTAGTCTGGCTATACTGTTACGATGAGAAAAAAATAATAGTAGTACATTTGAATTTGGAACCCGTCATTCTTACATGGAATATTCAATGTGTTACTCATTTGCGCGCCAATGTGTATTAAATATTCTTGTAATATTCTTACGGAGTGGGATGATAGAACTGAATTGCTGTGATAGCATTACACAAAGTAGGTATGGAGCCAAATGCAATTTTTGATTAGTCGAATGTTTGTGTACCGGGCTATTGATAAGTAAAATGAAACCTCTGTTTGTGACAGAAAAAGATCTGACCGTCCACGCGATATTCGTACTAAAAAGGCGATCAAAGCAGCGAAGGAAAGAATTCGAAGAAATCCTGTCCCTAAGCAAAAGACTATCTTAGGAAATGAATATAGCACCTAGAATCATGTCACGTATTATAAAACATGATTTAGGACTTGCAGCTTATAAAAGATGCACTGGTGATCATTATTTAGCCGATAATTTAAAAATGAATATGGCAGTAAAATTAAAACAACTTCTTAAGCGCAAAGAATTTTCTTTAGAATACGTAAAAGGAGTCACAGAAAAATTGTATTTACTGACGAGAATGTTTTTTTCTACCGAGCAACATTTCAACAAGTAGAATGACAGACTTCGTTTATGCTATGCTTCAAGCTCTATAGAAGCTTCTCAATTAGCAGAGAACAACGTGGGCATTATCCGACTTCAGTGGTAGTTGATGGGGTGTTAGCTATCAAGGACAAGTAACTGTAACATACTTTTGTGAAAAAGGTGTCAAAACATCGCCACAGGTGTATCAAGATACGATTTTTGACAAGGTGGTTAAATCTCTTAACAAGATCATTATTTATAACCAAGAATAGTCCTTTCAGCAAGACTCAGCACCGGGTCATAAAGCTCAATCCACACAGGCGTGGTTGGAAACGAACGTTTCTGACTTCAACAGAGTTAAAGACTGGCCGTCACCCAGTCCCGATCTTAATCAGCTAGATTGATTTATGGTCAGTTTTAGAGAAGATGGCATGCTCTAAATGCCATGACAATTTCGAGTCACTAAAATAATCCATAAGATTGGTAGTGAAGAATTTTCCCATGGAGAAAGTGCATGTTTCAATTGATAACTGACATCAACGTTTAAAGCAGAGATCCTCAAACTTTTTGTCTTCTAGACCACCTGTAATGTTTTTCACTTTTGGGTAAACCCTCAAAACGTAGTTAATATGAAATTTTTGTGAATTTATCTTCAAGTGTCTTTTTGACAGTTGGCGTGGACTCTGCACATCATCGTCGACCCCTGGGGGTCGATATAAACCACTTTGGGTATCAATGGTTTAAAGGAATCGTATTAAGGCCAATGGAGATCATTTTTAATGAGCTTCATATTTTTTATACTATTATATTAATGTATAAACTAACGCACACTATAGTAATAAATGTTTTATGAAAAAAGATCTTTTTTCATGTAACAATATTTATAGCAAGACTAAGTAGTTAAATTAATTACACCCCACACGCTAGAGCTCTTTTACGCGCGCTTTATAAAAAGCGTTGAAGTAAATAAATGATGAATGATAATAATATTTACACACCAACGCTTTTTTATTGCCCTGCCAGATGATATCACTTGCACGAAAGAGTGGTTAAAAAATTATCAGCATTGCATTCTATATACATTGCACTTAAATAACGAAAAATAAATATTTACAGTACTGTTACTCTTAATGCGTGTGAGATTTAACAATCAAATGTCAATCACACAATAAATATACGAAAATCCAATTTCATAGCAATATTGCACCTTTGTCTGCTTAACAAAAAAGATATAGCAACATAAAAAAAATCAGCAAAAGTAATAAAATACAATCAGCCAATACTGCGCGCAGCATGTCTGCTAGATGCGTGCTCTTAAATGGTAAGATTTGATTGCCTTAAATTGTAAGACGGAAGACCTTTTTATTTCAGACATGATTGACATTTGATGTTTACTAATTCGATTTGTTTTCTAATCGGAATAGAATAATGAGTTTGCGTGCGTTTTGTGTGTATAGTGTGCGTGTACCTGGTCCTGCTGGTAGGCGGGCGGGTACTGCTGGTAAGTCGAGTAGTCCGCAGACGAAGACTTCGTGAGTGCGGCCGAAGACAGACCACCCGTGAGCGCTGGGGCACCAGCGCCCGCACCGCCGCCTGCACCACGCCCGTACATCTCACCACCCTCCGACAGCGGCACGTACGAACCTGACGCAACACACACCACTCGTACAATACCATAGAATATATTTGCTAAAAGTATGGTCACAGAGGTAATGCACAGAATTACCAGAACGTAACAATTTCATATATTTTTGACTCGGTGTTTTTTTTTTCAGAATGGGGTGAAATTTAGTAAAACACCGATATACGTGTACATTTATTTCTAACCAGAAGCAGGTATGTTAAATTTCGTTCTTCTTACTTTGAAAATGACGAATTTCCATACAACAGTTCATCCCTTATTTTAACCCCTTAGGGGTGAAATTTCCAAAAATCCTTTCTCAGTGGATGCTTACAACATAAAAGGCATCAACTGCCAAAATTTCAAATTTGTAGTCCCAAGGATTTAGGCTCTTCGTTGATAAATCAGTCGGACAAGTAATTATATATGTATAGATAAAGGAGTAAAAAATGAAACTACACCAAAGGTAGCATTTGACTAGAGGCAACTGGCAACACTAGCTGTAGGGATATAAAAAAAAGAATCATAGAAATTATTAGAAAACAGAATCTATATCTTATAAAAATGGTCAAATCCCTAATATTATAAATGCAAAATGTGTTTGTAGATTTGTTCTTTTATCACGTGCCAACAAAGTAAAGGATCGAATTGTTTTTTGTTTTTTGGATGGCTGCTGTTTAAGTGACATATACTACTTTTTGTCATGAAAAAAATTATAGTTCCTGGGGATAACATAAATGTGTAAGACACACGCGGGTCAAGCCGCAGGAAAAGCCATTATCACAATAATTTTAATAAACGATCAATTAGTTTATAACAGATGTATTTTAAGGAGCGGTTCTTTCGTGTGATTATATATATGTGAAGCATATAATCTATCAAAATATACGCCCCTTCACGTTCTTAGATTCACATGATAGCATTCAGATAGCGACGCCGTAATTTCTGATAAAATTATTACCGCTAAGTAGCGTTTATGCGTTGCATTCCGACACATTAAAAAACCTCTTACTTATGACTCTCAGATAAACGAATTAATTGCATTAAGATTACGATTAAGTTTTTTTTATGTGAACTATAAAACAGTTATTCAAATATTAAAATTTGATTTATAAAGAAGTATGTCGTAATCTCCATGTCGTGACAGGCATCTTGAGTTAGTGCAGCTATATATGATACACCAATAGTCAGAATGAAGTAAGTACCTTATTAAAATCATCATGATCAATCTATAATTCTTAATGCAAGGTCTTATTAAACACATTACATATTATATAAATAATTATTTTGTGTATACGTATCTTTAAAAAATCAAAATGTTGACAAATAGTTGCATCATAACCATGTTTTGTGCTACATGTAATTTTTTATGGATTAGCAATTCTCGACCATTTTTCAAGTACAGTTCAAACAACTATGGCCGTATGAGTTGCCTGGCCACGGTCAAAGATGCGTCGTACAAGACACTTGCAAAACTAAATATAAATTAAATAAAATATATAAAACGATGATTATAATTAATGTGATACAGAAGAATATACGGTACGTGGATATGAAAAAACAAAGTCGTGATTGCGATGTAATAAAAATCTAACAAATTCTATTTACCCGATCCAGTGGAATTGGAATTCTGGGGCATATTCCAGTTGGTCCAACTACCGCCGGCCGACGCGCCCGCGGGCCCCGAGCTGTAGTTAGCTGCACAAACAATATTAAGCGTTATATTTAACTTTCTTAAAGTTAAATCTTTTTACTAATTATTAGTAAAAATATCGCTCGGTCCACTGGATCAGGTGTTTGCGGATCAAATTCCTTTTATTATTTTATAGTATTATCGAGATTATTACGGACTAATCCTTCTCCTAATGAGAGGAGGTCCGTGCCCCTGTAGTGGGGACGAATATGAAATGGGGATAATTATTAAGATTATATTCAATGCTTATACAATGTAATCCAAATTTAATAAAAAAACATTTGTAATTTAAATGCATGTTTTGAAGTGTTTGTTTTATAGATATATCCTTAAACAGCACGAATTGTTGTTTAATTTAAAAAAAACTGGCTATGTATTAGGCCACGCGCAGTGTAACTTTCCGTACATAATTTTATTGAAAAATACGTGTATACCAAATAAAATTCATTTCATCGGCACCAAAATAAGATTTATTTCATAGTGTTTCTCAAAACATTGTGAAAACCAAATTATATTTGCGTAAACTAAAACAGAGTGTAACATATCGCCCTATCTCTAAAATTACACAACATAATATTCAAACCATTTTTTATACCTAGTCTTGCCATAAATATTGTTGCAAGGGAAAAATATTTTTTTCTATTGCATAAAATATTTATTACTGTAGTGTGCGTTAATTCTTACATTAATATAATAGCATTAAAAAATATGAAGACCATTCAAAATTTGGCCTTAAAACAATCCTTTAAACGTTGAGGCCAGTTATCAAATGAAACACGCACTTTCTCCATGGGAAAATTTTTCACTGCCAATCTAATGGATTGTTATAGGGAATCCAAATTATCATGGCGTTTAGAACATGCCATACTCTCTAAAACCGACCATAAATCATAATCAACCGGATTAAGAACGGGACTAGAACACGTCCAGTTTTCAGCTCTGATGAAATCAGAAACGTTAGTTACCAACAACGCTTGTATGGATCGAGCTTTATGACTCACCCGGTGCTGAGCCTTGCTGAAAGGACCATTCTTAGAAACATAGTGTTGTTAAGACGCTTTACCACCTTCTCAAGAATCGTATCTTGATAAACCTGTGCCATTGTTTTGCCACCTTTTCCAAAATATGGCTCAGTCACTCCTTGATAACTAACACCCCATCAACCACCACTGAAGTCGGATAATGCCCACGTTGTTCTCTGCTAATTGAGAAGCTTCTATAGAGCTTTGAGCATAAATAAACTCGGTCATTCTACTGTTGAAATGTTGCTCGATAGTAAAAAATTTCTAGTCAGTCAATAATTTATTTCTGTGACACCCTTTGCGTATTCTAAAGAAAATTCTTTGCGCTTAAAAAGTTATTTTAATTTTACTACCATATTCATTTTTAAATTATCGGTTAAATAATGACCACCAGTGCGTCTTTTATAAGCTGCAAGTCCTAAATCATGATTTAAAATAAGCGACATGATTCTAGTATATTCATTTCCCGAGATAAAATCTTTTTTTTTTATTGCAATAAGCTATCACTTGACTACAATCCCACCTGATGGTAAATGGCGATGTAGCCTTAGGTGGTAGAGCGCACTAGCCTAGTTTCAAACCTATTCAATCTTTTCATGAAAACGTCTGCACTGTAATTGGAGGGTAACTCTGACGCCGGCAGACTATTCCAGTCCTTGGCCGTACGCATTATGAACGAAGAAGCAAAATGTTTAGTACGGATGGCCGGAACATCAACCAGGTAGGGATGATAACCCGCTGTACGTCTAGACGTCCGATAATGGAAGGGAGCTGGCGGAATTATATCGTGTAATTCCTGTGCACACTCTCCAAAATGAATCCTATAGAATACCGATAGGCTGGCTATCCTTCGTCTATGCTCTAGGCCCTTAGTTCCTAAAGTGATCCAGGTGGCCACGGGAGACTCGACGGGGGTCTACGTTGGCGTAAGCAAATTTCCATAGTTAGATCTAATCTTCATATTTTTTATAGAGTTTTGGAAATATGATAGATATGTAGCTGCAGGGCGTCCACCGGAACCAGCTAAATTTTGAAAGTGGTCTATGAGAAAAAAAAAAAAGGTCTGGGAACCTCTGATCTAGGCTCTGAAGATTGGGGTCAAATAAGTTATTATCGCCAATTATCCTCTTAGCACGCTTTTCCTCTGAATCCAAAATAAGTTCCACTGTTTTTTCGGACAGGATTTCATTGAATTCTTTCCTTCACTGCTTTGATTGCCTTTTTGTCCGCCTGTCATAAACAGATTTTATTGTACCTATCAATAGCCCGGTACACAAACATTCGACTAATCAAAAATTGTATTTGGCTCCATACCTATTTTGTGTTATGACAGCAATTCGGTTTTCTTAATCACCCCACTCCAATATCACAAGAATATTTAACACAGATTGGCGCGAAAATGAGAAAACAATAAATATTCATATAAGAATGACAAGTTCCAAATTCAAACGCAATATTGTTCTTTTTATTAAATTGTAACAGTATTTATGGCCAGACTAAATATTTGGATGTAGCAATAGAGCATGCAGTCCGTATTATGTTAAGCAGTTACTCCCATAGACATTACATAGGACTGCTATTCATTATCATCGAAATATTTTTTATATTCTATACTACTTTAAATTTTATCAAAAATTTTCACATCATAATTGAAAACTTAGCGTACAATTTTTAGGACTAGAAGTGCGGACTTGACCCAAATATAGGTTTAAAGCATTTTAAATTTTAATATCCTATTTGAATACTTATCTCACGTGATATCAAACACTAGAATTTGGTTTTTCATCCCTCAGTTACATGTGTGCCACCCCTATTTTTTAAGTAATTTCACTATACCTTTTCTACACAAAATATAGAACATGTTTCTATGAAAGCACCTACCTTCTAAGTTATAAGGGTTATAAGGGGTACTGTTGGCCCTACATAGGTGAATATGTAGTGCCAACAGTATCCCAGTAAAATGGCTGTAATATACGGACCCGACGAATGACGTTTTTTATCATGGCTTCATTTGGTCACGGAAGTCAGAGATACACTACTGTAGTAGACCGCGTAAATACCTACACGGGCATCGACGTCGCCAAACTCCAAAGGTTATTTTAACTGTGAAATACCGCAATATCTACACGATTCAAACGCGTACTAAGCTGAAATGGCAGTGGGCGCTGAAATATGCAGCTCACATAACTAGATTGATACTTGGGTCCTAAAATATGAAAACGGCGTCCCCGAACCAGAGAGCGTGATGTAGGTAGTCTCCCGACTAGCAGGCTCAATGATCTAATTAACCCATTAAGTACCAACTTTTTCCTATATTGTTAGACATATTTTTTAAAGAATATACACAATAAGAAACACTAAAAATAATTTTAAAAATATTTAACCAAATGAAACTGCAAATAATTTTCTTTTATATTTATTTTCAAATGGGAACATTGGGACGTACAATGTAAAAATTTAAATAATAGTTATGATATTCGGTAAAATGTGTCGTCCCAAATGGGAACATTGGTATTTAATGGGTCAAGAACATGAACGCAATGCAAGCAGTTCATAGCCTGCTCCACATCACACACCCAACAGTGATTGTTGGTTTTCCACTACATGGATAATCCCGAAACAATCCTATTTATATTAAAAAAAACACCTCAGAACCACTTTTATTTACTTGAGCTCTCGTTACTTAACGGCGGCTACTAAAACAGGGAATGTAACAGTTTGACCAAAGTGTATCTGCTAATTTTTGCGTGAAGCTCGAATAAACGAATAAAACAAACTTCGACGGATTTAGTTTCAGAAGGCCTTAATTAGTCGATCCGAGTAGTTTTTTTAATACCTTTGATTTACACAATTTGATATTTAACAATTTTATAATAGTATAGATGTATTACAAGTGTGGTAATATTAACGTACCATAACTGCCATAGCCCTGGGCGGGAGGCTGCGTGTGCTGCGTGTAGTTGTTGGTGGCGGGCCAGGCGGGCGCGTGAGGCGGTGCCTGCGGTGCTGGCGGTGCACCCCACCCCTGGAAGTTGCCGGGCGCACCGCCCGCGCCTGCGGCGCCGTATCCCGCGTATGACGTCTGTCCTGGTGACGTACCCCAGCCCTGGTACCTATAGCACACAAAAATACCAACTCTCAGTGCATCTACTCATAACCCGATAAACTTAGTGCGTTTAATAATCTATAGAACAAAATTACATTTCATATATTGCTAACTTTTTAGTTTTCAAAAAAATTAATCTGCTCCCTTGATTATCATCTAACACTTGCATTTTTGTAATCTAATAACAGGTGCATTTATAATGAGATGAGTTACTCAATCGAATAAATCACACTGTGTGATAACTACTTTTAAATTTGACATTAGTGGCTTTGACAGCCACGCAACCAGCTGATGCCTTCTGTGGAACAAAAACCGTTAATTGTAATTTCTATAGGAATAATACAATACGATATAAGAGTACAAGTTAAATAATAACTATCATTTTCCTGTACTGCTGATGTAAAACTTTGGCTATTGCTATTGATTCTTCACCAAATAAAATTACGTAATTACAATGCACATAGGGCCACCAATTAAGATTGTTTTGGTAAAATGTAAACATAAGGAACAGTTTTATCTTATTCCAAACACCCCTGACCTTTGAGGACATGAAACACTACGTCCTCGGGTTGTCGGAGGTCATCTATTAGAAGTTCAACTGACATTAAATCAACACACAAAATTGCGGCCGCCATTTAATATGCCACGTTCACCTCAAACTGCACGCGGGCGTCGCCACGTGCAAAAGCTACTGACCGTATGTATATAATCATTAGTTTATCAGTAAACTTACCCTTGCATGATGTTTGGCCCAGCCATTGGCATATTGATAGGCGGGCCGCCCATCTGGCCGTTGTGGCCCTGGATCATGTTGATGGGCGCAGCAGTGGGCGGCCCCCACTGACCCGCCTGCGGCGCTTCGCCGGGAGCGTTCATACCTCCTCCACCCATGCCACCACCACCAGATCCGAGCTTGCCAGAACCATCACGTGGCTCTGCACGCTTGATCTCAACCTAAGAAAAAACAACAAATATTGATAATTATTCTAACGGTGGTTAATACGAGGGCAGACTGCTAACTCAGTTAAAAATGAATGAAGCGGTAATACAAATTATACAAGTTACAACACTTTTGGACAGATCATTGTTTTTTGAGGATACGTAGACGAAATTTCATACTGATATTTGAATTAGTATTGCTTTATCGGTCGTTTAGACCGGACAAGACACTTTCCGATTCGGACCCCAACGTCCATCAGTTCTGCAAGTTGCTAGCTACGTACCCCGCCCAGAGCCACTTGAGCTTTGCAATCGTTTTGATTTGCTCTGAGCCATATAGGTGACCTCATTGCGGATCTAATCTCTGAGGGGTACTGTGATTATCAGGATATTTACTATATATTAACAGATAAAGTTTCTGATATTCCTGCATTATTAGCACTATGATCACAGATGAAGATATTGTGAGTGACTAGTGTTAACACATACAAACATAATTATGAATTTCACTTAAACCTGTTGAGCCGTTATAGCGTGAAGAAGCAATAACAAACGCGTTTGTTAATTCTTCACGATTCAGTGGATGGGTGTGTACTCATCCACTCAGAATTTTTGGTTTTTATGTCGTCGACTTTTTAGTAGATCCACTCCAAGTCTCCATTTTTGACAAACATTAATTTTGAAACCTGATAGCTAACTTCGTAACAATGAAACGTAACGTAACACTCTGGGATCATATAGCTTCCTATTCGAAAGATTTTTTTTTTGAGTCAGATCAGTAGTTCCAGAGATTACCGCCGACAAACAAAGAAACTTACAAACTTTACTGCTTTATATTAATATAAGGGTGTAGAAAATGCAGAAAAACCTATTCAGGTGTAAGTAATTTTAACTTTATACAACAGCCGCCATTAGTCATTGTCGCAAACTTTATAGACTCCGCTGCCCACGAGAACAGAGAGTATATGCTAACTTGCGTATTAATGTCCCACAAACATTTGAACGTACCGACAGCGAAGAGACTGACGGCACTGCCTGGATGTGGATACTAGCCTTTAATTCAAAATTTTTTATTCATTGCAAATATAAAAAATTAAAACAGCCGCTGTGAATTTACAGAAATAATTCCAGACCAATTTTTCAACAATATAGATTTAATTACGGCATCATCGTTAGATTTGGTTGGAAGCTTTCGTTTACTTAGTGCATTTAATGTTTTATTTGGTTTAATATAGATTAACGAATATATTTCTGGAAATGTAACTTTTAAAAAGTATATACCTAAACAGTATTTATTCTTCAATGTAATCCTTTATTCTCATCTAATATTACACGTTCAATAATGTTGAGCAAGTCACTCAATTTCCTTGAAAAAAAAAGCCTGATCCTAAGTATCGATCGTATAATACCAGACCAATGCTTTTTCAAAACGTTAATAAGGTCTATAAATACAGATCCGAGATAATAATTATATACATACTACTACTATACTAGGAGCAGGTCCGAGAATTAAAATGTAGCATCATACTCTGAAGTTATTGTCTATTCTTTAATTAGATAAATAATCATGTTAGCTTCAGCATTTTATTATCTTGGCAAAGGCCAGAGTTCGAATCTCTTAGCTCGCGAAGATGCTCTTTTCTGCATCATATTTTGGTTTCAATCCCCAGATCAAAATAGTGAACCTATGTTTTATTGACGATCATGAAACGCAGTCGCAAGAGTCTGAGGTTTCACTAATGATTGCCAAATTTTGATTTGAAATGTCTACTCTTGTTTTTCTTCGAGTGTTTGTGTTAGTATCGAGGAAAGAATATATCTGATTCCAGACACTTCCATCCAAATCATTATAACAGTTTGAGCATCAATATTATCATTTCTGTTAACTAAGGAAAGATAGACTTACCTGTTTGCCGTTGAGATTGATGAAATGCTCCTGGGTGACTCTTTCGACGGAAAGCTCATCCTCAAACGACAGGAAGCCAAAGCCTAAAACAATAAACGACATTTATAATATTCGGCAGCGCTATTATATTTATATCTTATTATTACACTTTTTTCACATATAAAAAAAATTATACAATAATTGCTGAAAATAAAGATACATAAAACAATAAACTACATTTATACGTTTATTTAAATCATAAAAAAATATTTTATGAAAAAAAAAAATAGTTTTTTTTATTAGCAATATAATAATAAAGGTTTTTAAATTTTAAAGAATAAAATGTGTATTAGCATGAAATAATGTTGGCTGAACCAAAATAGTGGCTTAATAAAGTCGTATCAACTATCCACAGGATCTGAAAGATATTAAGATTTCGTTGTGCAACGATAAACGAGACGACCGTTTTTTAAGAGTCGGGTATTAAGAAAAAGTTAATAGGAAGGTTTCATACATAGAGTGGAAAATTACACGGAGCCTAAGTTAGCAATTTGACGGTAAAGATGAAGTTTCTAACTGACACCATAACTGTCATCAACTATCATACGTTAATGACTTCGTGAGCACACCGGATTTACATTGACTGAAGAGGTTTACTAGAAATACTGCATCATGGAATAGAGATCTAGAGTACTATTTTGTTATCCAAGAAAGCTTAAATTTCACTGTATAGCGTAGATTGTCGTTGGCTGCTACAAAGACTCGAGAAACTTATGCACTTCCATTTTAAATAAATTAATCCTCTTGTTGGGGTGCTGTTGTTTTTTGGGTGAAAGCGAGTACTAACAATCGTACTAAATTAGTAGCGTACATTGAAAATTGTACGCTGGATACACAGACCTAAACGGATAAAGCCCAAGCAGAACCCACACTAATTACAATTGCAGAGAATTCAATTTACATGGATGACAATGCACGTGCGCGTATGTGTGAATGGAATTCGTCGTTTGGACTGTCCATGAGAAATCCCGACCGAAATTCCATAGAACATATCTAGAACCTTCTCAAAAGCAATGTAAAATTAGTCAAGCTCCACAAAATATTATGGAGCATGAACGAGTCACCGTTAAGTGGAAGAGTATTCCGAAAAGACGATAAAAGCATATCCAGGAGAATAAAAGGCGTAGTTTTAGTTAGAGGAAATCTTATTCAGTATTTAAGTTTTTACGTTAGTTTATGAAGATTGTTGTACGTATTGCATGTTTAAATGTATTTAATCGAATCTCAACACGTTACCGCACGCTTTTAATTTGACGATCGCGCTCAACGACATTTTTTCAATTGTTTATGTCTGCCAAATGAAACTGAATGTAAATTGTATGTTTAGAAGTAAAAATGATCACACTTGGCCACAATTTCTCCAAACAAAAAAAAAATCCCTCGACGGCTATAACCGTCATTTGTTCATCGTCATGACCACTATACGGCATTTGCTTTATTAACAATTCAAAAATAATTTCTATGAATACAAGACAATAATAATAAATAAGTGTTTAACATAAGAAAATCAGTTCGAAACAAAATTGTCATTTGTCCCTAGACGCGCAAATATTCTGAACTGGTAAAGGATGAGACATCGCATAAAAAAACAATATATTATCTGGCATGCTATACATTTTAACGATGCATTTACTGAATAAGTAACGCGTTTTTATTAAACGTAATTAAAATATGCGTTAGTACACTTCGTACTAATGCTGTTCCTTTTTTATTAATTAAAATGTGCACGATGGCTATAGCCGTCTTTTGACTACATATTGGTGAAAATCGGACTGCTATAGGCGTCATTTGCGGCTACGTGTTAATATTATTACATTGTTTTATAACATTTTTTTTCCAACGTAAATAAATAAAGTTATAAACATAAAGCTTAGCGAACCGTAACTATGAATAATATGAATGAATTAATTCGAATCAACAAATCATTCGAATAATTGGAATGCATATAAAATCATTAGACTTGAAAGTAACCGAATCGACAGAGTGTGAACGGTAAACGTCTTCCTCCCCCAGTGCTGTAACTGTCGTATCAATCG
This sequence comes from Thaumetopoea pityocampa, assembly GCA_017165845.1. Lineage (NCBI taxonomy): Eukaryota > Metazoa > Arthropoda > Insecta > Lepidoptera > Notodontidae > Thaumetopoea > Thaumetopoea pityocampa. The sequence goes on along the minus strand of WUAW01038606.1, from coordinate 15,945 downwards.
TCATCATATCAGCCCACAGACGTCCGCTGTTAATCATAGGCCTCCTTTAATGATCACCAGATAGAGCGGCTATGAGTCGCCTGCATCCACCAATTGTCTGCGAACTTAAATCAGGTCCTCGGTGCACCTAGTCGGAGGTCGACCTGCACTACGCTTTCCTGTTCAGAGTTACCACTCCAGCACTTTCGGACAGGAACGTCCATCGGACCTGCGAGCTATGTGCCCCGTCCACAACCACTTCAACTTTACAATCGCTTTGATTTTCTTTGAGCCATATCGTTTGACTCTAATTTTCCTGTGGATGAGTATGATGTGGATGATGAATAAGGTATCATTGCGAATCTTATCTCGGAGGGATACTCTATCGGGATATATAAACGCAATAAGTTTCTGATCTATACCATAAACGCAATAAGTTTCTGATCTTCCTGCATTGTTAGCACTATGGTCATAGATGAACTAAATATAAGTACTTAGGGTTACACACAATTCTAAATTTCATTTAAATCCGTTAAACTGTTACAGTGTGAAGAAGTAACAAACGAATTTATTAGTATCGTGGAATTTATAGTAGGATCTTCTTCAAAACTCCATTTTTTGCATATATAAATTTTCCAACCTGTTAACCAGCTAAGCCAAGAAAGCAGGCAAGCGGCTCATTTTCTCAACTTGATTTACAAATATAGTTTATTTCAACTGAAAACTAACTTCCTAACAATAAAACGTAGCCTATAACACTCGGGAATCATGTAGCTTCCTACTAGAGAAAGAACTTTTGGAATCAGATTAGTAGTTCCAAAAGTTAGGTTCGCCGACAAATAAGAAACTTCTTTATAAAAGTGTAAAAGTGTAAAAGATTAAGTAACTTCAACTACATACAAACAGCGGTCATTAGTTATTGTCGCAAACTTTATAGACTCCGCTGCTCACGGGAACAGAGAGTATATGCTAATTTGCGTATTAATGTCCCACAAACATTTGAACGTACCGACAGCGAAGAGACTGACGGCACTGCCTGGATGTGGATACTAACACATCACTCAATAAGTCTCCGGTCTGACACATTATAGTAAAATTATTGATAGACCTACGTGATTTCTGAGTAGTATTAACCTTTAAACAGTACGTGTCAAAATTTCATGGCATTCTGACAGTTTTAATGACCCCAGTTTTGTAAATTTCAACACAATGGATAGAAAGGAATTTCGTGTTTTGATTAAACACTGTTTTTTGATGGGGAAAAATACTGTTGGAACCAAACAGTGGCTTGATAAGCATTATGAGGAATCTGCACCAGGGAAATCAACTATTGTTGACTGGTATGCTGAATTTAAACGCGGTCATACAAGCACCGATGATTCTGAATGGTCTGGTCGCCCAAAATCGGCATTGTTCCAGAAAACATAAAAATGTCCAAAAATAGTTTTTAAAAAGCATAAGATGAAGTTATGTGAGATAGCTGACACCATGAAGATATCAGAAGGTAGTGTCTTTACAATTTTATATGAAAATTTGGGCATGCGCAAGTTGCTTTAGTGTGGGTGCCACGTTTTCTCACACCGGACCAGAAACAACACCGCGTCGATGATTCAGAGCGCTGTTTGGAGCTGTTCAAGCGAAATAAGAAAAGATTTCTTGCGTCGGTATGTAACAGTGGATGAAATATGGATCCACAATTACACGCCTGAATCAAAAAGATCGTCAGTTGAGTGGACAACAGACCCTGACTATGAATGGGTAAATAATTTCAAGAGGAATGAAAACGATAAGTCAGTTTATTTCAATTACAGCTCAAATTATAACCCTCTGAACAAACCAGCGTGGCAATTGAGCAAGTCGTAAACTATTATAATATCGATAAAGTCACGGTAAATGTAGCCTATATACCTTTCACCACAATTAAGATTGAGGTCATCTTATTTTGATTGCGTTAACCATAGGTTCGAATTAATAAAGTTATCAATGGTGCCGATTCTGTTGTACAGAACTAAATTAATTTGATCCCTCTCTATCTTTTTCTAATGTCAAACGCCAAAACGAGATAGCAAACATTTATAGCGAGTATCGACCTGCGTTTCTGTCAAACGGTTCTAATAAATGTTGCGTTTTTGCCTATCTTTAGTCCGTGTGTTCCGAAATAGCGCCTAAATCTTTTAATTTTGACGTTCCTAAACGAAACTGACAGCACCAAAATTGTAGCTATCTCGTTTTGGTGTTTGACATTAGAAAAATATAGGGAGGGACGAAATTTAGTCAAGTTCTGTTACAACAGAATCGGCACCAAGGCGTAAGTTTTTATTTTGTATTAAAATATACTGTCTGTTGGCCACCCACGACTCCCCCGCCCCCCGCGTGGACTTCCCCATTTGGTTGTAAAAAATAATTTTATTATTATATATCCTGCTTCCGTCATCGTAACGTGATATATGGACCAGATTTAAGGTCCAATTATAATTTTTCAATCTTTTGTAATTTTATCAAAATTGGTCCAGTAGTTTTCGGGTGATACCTGAACAAACAAAAAAATATGTTTTATGTGTTTTAGACGAGAGGTCCATAAACTTTTTTGTCTTGTAGACCACTTGTAATGTTTTTCACTTTTAGATAGACTCCCAAAGCGTAGTAAATATAACTGTTGTAAATTTATTAACTTCAAATGTGTTTTTGACAGTTGGCGTGGACCCCTTGCAGATCATCGTCGACCCCTAGGGGTCGATATAAACCACTTTGGGTATCTATAGTGTAATCAATATTTATAGACAATGCTAGAGTTGATCAAGTGAATGAGTATGTTTATTTTTGGACGTAAGATATCAAGTGCTGAAAGATGTGATAGCGATATTGAAAGTGGAGTGAGAGACCTACTCTGAATTATGTTAACGGTACATATCATAGGCCAAAAAAGCGAAACAAGTAGCACCGTTATCCATCGATAGTGTATAAATGTGAATAAAACAAAAAGGCGCGTCAGAATCGTAACATCTGGCAAGTTGTAGCCTCTGTCTACCCTATGGGAATTCGGTGTATGTAAAATATATTCAACCTCCAACTATGTGCACCTATGACCTAATTTAAGGTCGGGGTCCCTAAATTAGGTAATAATCCTAATTAATCGGAAAAGTTGTAAAACTTAGTATGCCATGTCGCCACCTTTGGATCGCGGATTGACTTCCGTATAACTATATACGATGGTAAATTCGCACAAAATGAATAATTCCTTAATTTTTGGACTTTTGGAAAAATTAAAACCGAAAAAATATTCATTGTTAAATTATCTATCTATACGTGCTAGTTGCAAATTACCAATATTTTTTTCTCATTTTCATGGTTTGTTCATAACGTAATTTCATGCAATGTTTACGCTATTAAAAATTATCTGAATTATTCAATGTGAAGACAACATATTGAAAAATGTAATGTATACATATTTTTTTTATTTGATCTTTGTTTTAAATAAGGAATAGATAGGCACTGAAAATTGTACTGATAAGGTGTTTTGCACGGGGAAGCGCCTTAGCGAAGCTATTAAAGAAAGTGAACTGAAAAAGATCCGGGATGATGAAAAAATATATGAAATATAAATTTTCCTTACGAACTTTAAACTTTAATATTTGTAATTGGAATTTATTTAACATACAATATATATACATACATTATATATGTGTATCACAGTATAAAACTTACCTCTAGACTTCTTTTTCTCCTGGTCATACATGATTACAACTTCCATAACTTTTCCGTACCGTCCAAAGAATACCCTGAGATCAGTTTCGGTCACATTCGATGGGAGGCCTCCGAGGAACACCTTCGGATAACCGCCGCCACGCTTCGGCTTCTGCAGAGTACGAGGGTTGCAAGGCTTCGGGTCGATGGTCCTGTTGACAATCACCGATTTTTGTATCAGCGTGTGTTTAGCAAACTGTATGTATGCTACGTGTCAGCAAATTACTTATCCAACAAAACAATGAAGTATGTAATTTTATTGCGATTTTTCAGAACAAACGTTTAAAGTTTAGATTAGATATATTGTTTACTAGCTGTGCCCGCGACTCCGTCTGCGTGGGCAATCGGTAAGAGCGAAATTATACATAAAATTATTTTCCCTGATCTTAATAAGAATGAATGATAAATGATAGACAGATGAAACAAACACCAAATGTTAGAGGAAGCTTGCCATAATGCAGCAGAAAAAACAGCATTCAAATCGGTTTAGCTGTTTCTGAGATTAGCGTGCACAAATGCACAGACAAACAGAGAGAATATTTCTAAAAATTATATTTTTGGCTCCGGTAACATAGGTACAATCTGTATGGTTGGTTTTTTTTTGCAAAAATATTCATTGTACAGACACGACTCGTTTACGATTTTATTATATGTATAGATAAATAATATCTATTAACATGTTGCATAAAAGTATGTTATTACTTTATTATCACATACTATAACTTCGCTGTGTAGTGCTGGCTAAATAATAATATCACTACATCTCTTCCGTGGGTACTGTGAGAATCAGCTAGGGGACGTGCCGGGATACTCGACAGCCGCTTTACCCCGTTATTGAATCAACATCTACTGCAAGCTCCAAGACGCCTGCCAAGCGTGGAGGTACACGAAAATCCCTCCTTTTTAAGGTGGAGACTCACACCCACGCACAAAAGTGAACTCCACGGGTTGTTGATGATGATGATACATGTGCAAACTCAAGAATACTTATGAAAACAGAAAAAACTACAACTTTTTTGCAATTTCATAATTTCATATTGGATGAACAAATACATCAAATTTCGTTTCATATGTAGATGAAACGAATTCAACATTGACGATCCACTCAAATGGAAGGTTGCTGCCAGCAACCCTTGGATCTGAAACTTGCTGCTGATTGACCAAATAAGATAACTTTGAAAACCTTAACGGCCGTTATATTTACTATCAATATGTATTTTTCGATACCTAATTCTTATCGCCTGTATTAATATCAATAAATTAGGAAATCAACAAGTACTAAAATGACACATTTATTAAATAACAATGGATGATGATGGTTAACCAAAACAAAGGCAATTAAAACTTAATATACGATGGATAACAGAATGTTTTCTAAATTTTCTCGATTTAAAATCTCACTATAATCCTCACCTGCAATTTGTAGTAATTTTGTTATCATATACTTTTAGTCAGAATTATCGCATGATCAGACGGTACTTAACAGAACAATTATAAAAGTAGAAGGAATTCAAGATTCGTACGTAAGATAAAACAACCCGAAGTGTGCAGAAAGACCGGCTTTATGCTTTAGGCCAGTTAATATCTGCTGAATATTTTTTCCGAAATAAGAAGCGAAAGTGAATATATGGATGTTAAAACAGATTTGTTTGTTGAATTTGTTGAACAGCAGTTTAATAGTACTTATACATAAGAACACAAAATTTTAAATCTCTGTAATGTTCTAAAGAAAGGTATTTTGCAACTTTTATGTAAGAATACAAAATGAATACTTATAAGTAAAAGTATAAAATTTTAAATCTCTGTAATGTTCTAAAGAAAGGTATTTTGCAACTTCTACGTAAGAATACAAAATGAATACTTATACGTAAGAGTACAAATTTCCAAACTGTTATGTTCTAAAGAAAGATATTTTACAACTTCTACGATTTAAAATGTTCCCGCTACGGGGACCCCGGCCGCAATGAGTTAATATTTCCCCTTATGTTTCAAAGTAACCTCTGTATATTAAGGGTTAATTTCCAGCGAGCAGAGTCTACTCTGTTTATTTTGGTCGCATCCGACCACAATATGCGCTTCCACTGGGAGATAGTCCTATCCATATGCTCCTGTAAAAACACAATTCTCGTGTCCTTGTTATGTTATTACCCTATATAATGGTTCAAAAACATTTACACGCAGTAATGCAAAATGAATAAGCGGTTTCGAATCTCTCGCGTATATACGCAACGCCTTGACTAACCTAGAACAATAATACAATAACTAACCTGCCGTCGAGTTGATGGGGCCCATTTTGAAGCACAACGTTAACCAGCGATGGTTCAGCGAAGGTGACGAATCCAAAGCCTCTCGAACGGCCCGACTCGCTGTTCTTCATCACCACGCAGTCAATGACGTCTCCATAGCGCGAGAAGTAGCGCTGCAGATTCTCTTGTGACGTCTCCCATGATAGACCGCCAACAAACAGTTTCCTGTATGAAAGTAACAAATTTTATTAATCATGTTTGAATTAAATGATAGAGATTATTAAAAAGGATTCTAAACACAAACAAAAAAAAATAGTTTTCTGTATTTTAATCGCATTTAATTATTTAGACATCTCTTTTTTACTAAGTGCTCACAAAACGAGTTTTATATATAAGTTCATATATGTGTAAAATATTTCAACAATAAATCTTTTTATGTATTTTATGTTGTTAGAACATTACGGTGAAATAACATAAGATAAAATCTTAAACAAGGCGATCAGTAGAGAAACTATTTTTTTTAAGATTCTATGGTATGGCAGTCTTTATTTTACCCGCATGGTTGTTTTCACGTATGAAAAAGGAGTTAATGTTTTTATGCAATGTCATCATTTTTGGCAATACCATGAACGAATACTAATGGCTGAATAGTATGATGGCCGGCAATCATACTATTCAGCCATTGTCTTTAAAATTTCTTGATTTTGGTACAAAGTTATAAAAAATTTGTATAATTTTTTATAACTTTGTACCAAAATCAGCGAACTCCAATAAATGTATGGTACTGATGTTTTTTTAGAATATTAAAAATAGTATTTTGCACGTGATTAGTATTAATGTCACCACGACAAAACATTAACGCTTCAAATAAGCCTATGATTTTGGTAGCTGGTATTAAAGAAATTAACTTATAAATACTACATTATTACCTAAAATTATGACTCGTTATAATATCTAGTATGTATACAAGGGGGGACACAAAGTCAAAAGACCGAAACAAAACAGCAATCGAGTCAGTGGAAGACGCCCGGCTCTCCTCGTCCCAAAGGAGCTCGCTAAGTGAAGTCAAACATCAACACCATGCTTATTTGTTTCTTCAATTGCAGAGAGCAGATATGAACGAGTTCGTTCCCCGGGTCGAACTGTAACCAGAAGTTCTATTTGGAGGTTTTGAAAAGATTAAGGAAGAGTATCCGGAAGAAAAGGGATCAGATCTTTGGCGCACAAGCGACTGCTTCTTCCATCATGACAATGCACCGGCCCACACCGCTCTCTCCGTAAAGCAGTTTTTGACCAAAAACGACATGACAACAATTCTCCCCCCCCTCACCGTATCAGAGCCCTGAGATTTCTTTTTGTTCCCCAGACTCAAAACGGATACAAGAGGAAAGTGTTTTGCCATTGTGGAGGAGGTAAAACAAAAATCGCCTGAAGGCCTACCGAATAAGTGAATTTAAAAAATGTTTTGAACAATGGAAGGATCGTTTGCAGAGGTGCGTTGTGGTCAAGGGAGAATACTTTGAAGGTGATCAAAATTTGATGAAAAATATTAAGAAATAAAAAAGTTAAGAAGTCCTTTTTTTTTGGTCCCCCTCGTATGTTCATTCCTTAAAACCTCCCAACCAGACCAGCCCCAAATCTGTTGATATTCTATGGGGCGCCTCGAGTTCCTGGTGTCCTTATGGTGAAGTTCCTGGTGTTCAATATCACAGACGTTGACAGACATTGAAGTTTATTTATTAAATACACACAGAAGTTTATTTATTAAACAACTGGATATCATCAGATATTACAATTCATTCATTTAACAATTCTCTGGTTAAGTTGTTACCTGCGCTTTTTGGCATTGGTAAAACGTCAGAAATAGTCCGTATAATTATCTACTATAATTAGATACATAACAAATTAGAAATAGTTTAAACCTGTATAAAGTAATAATGAAACTGATATAATACAAAGGATAAAGCTCTTAAAAATAACTAATTAATAAGTTACCGTTTGGCAATGGTTATGAAAATACTTATTCGGGAACAACTCACACTTTCACAATTCATCTCGATTTTTCTTTGTGAGCGAAAAAAAGTTTCGGAACTCGGTCGGTTCAAATGTCACCGGAGCTTGCTTTTTTTGGTTTGAGGTCTTTGATAATTGTGTCCGCGGAGAACTTTTCCCCACCCACACACATTGTCTGCATTTTCTGACTTCATTCAGTACCGCCATAGCATAACAACTTTCCTTTTACGTGAAAAAAGCCGACGTCATCTACTGAATGACGTCTGCTTTTTGGTCTGTGGATACTTCCAGAAACACGGGAAAGTGGTTTCTAACCCGGCGAGCTAACACCCCATACTTTCTTCGGCAGAGTTCACGAGCACGTGCATACGTTTCCCACATGTCTCAAACTTTGTTTCCTCTCAAGACATCCTCAACAATGAAGTTTGACTTTCGAGATAAACACGAAATACACTGCGCACATCCTAAGCGGCCTGCACAATCGTTACACTATCTACACACGGACGCCTTATTTTTCAAGTTCGGTACAATAGCTTAATTTTAAAACTATTCACTAAATTATTCAATAAATATGAATGCATATATCATCTTTTAGTTAAAATAACTTAAAATAAAAACAGTTACAGGACCTTAAAAATACACAGTGAGTTATTATCATCAGTTTTCAAAAGTAAACAATCAATATACTCGGGTTAGAGAAGTTGTTAAACTTCTATCTTAAACTAATTACCAGGTTGGCTTGAAAAATTAGCAACTTTACTAAAAACAATATAAAAGTTACATTTTTATGATGATACTAACCTTTTTTGTACATACCTTTATTAGTATTAACAATAAAAAAAAATTGTAGCTGTATACGGTCTGTTTTTTTTTAATAGAGCGGATAAAGTAAAACTAAAAGCGGATGGTTTGAAAAAATTGAGCAACATGCGGTAATCAAATACCTATTTAAAAAAAATAACAGCAAAATAATCATAATACACGATAACATTTAAAAAAATAGATTGATATAAATTGATTGAGATAAATTGCTGATGGAAGAGTATGGAAAACAGTCCTCCATCCCAATAGTCCACAACACATAACCACTGATGAAAACATAGGAAAAATGTGTGGTCATGAGATGACATTATTGGTCTGCCATAATGAAAAGGCTAACTATAAGATTAACTATCAGGGGCATTACTGACATTTTGTATGAACGAATGAGAAAGATAATTGGAAACAACAACTTGGTTTTTATAAGGTTTGGCTACGTGGATCCCGAGATTACTTTCAGTTCAGCAAATAGAATTCAACTCACAATATCATTTTTTAACAAATTTAATGAAGTATCATGAATGAAACTTGGGTACACCACTATTTGGTCAAAACATCAATCCAAACAGTGGAAAACTGTGAATCAACCCTAACGAAAGCAAAGGCAATCCTATCAGCTAGTATGATATTGGGGCTAGTTTTTGGGATCAAGGGTGTCATCATGATGGACTACCTTCAGAAAGATGTAACAAAGACAAAGTACCATTACACCCTCATGCATCGTTTAGAATGCAGGTGGAAGATGTGAATAGAAG
>WUAW01038605.1:4613-20291 GCA_017165845.1 Thaumetopoea pityocampa | reverse complement strand
GTAAGCCGTGTCTAAAACCACTACACCACCAATGTACTGTTATCTACATAGCAATTAATATTATTAATTTGTAATTTATAATTTTTTAACAATTTTTCGATCTAATTAAAGCCCAAGGATTGTAATAATCGTCAACTGATCACAACTCGTGTGTTTTACGTGTAGTTAGTGTAGCCGCCCACCGGTCCGTCACCCGCCCGCCTAATCGCGTCACGCGCGGGCGGCGCGCCTGACGCCGCTAATTGGACACGCGTTACACCGGTTGCGTTAACTGGATTATTGTTAACGCGTGTCGCGATTTACAACGCGTGATTCGACGTTTAGGTCTTGAGTGATATATGTAGCTTGTTAAGTGATTTATTTATTATAGCTTTTGCCCATCGCTCCATCCGCGTTAATGTCGGTTTTTGCCTACACGGGAAATCTCGAAATAATCATAGATGTATATAAAAAGCCTAAAAACCACATTTGCTTGAGCTCTCGCAACTTAACAAGTGCTAATGTGTTACATTAGCACTTGTTGGATAAAGCTATATCTTTAATGCTGTTGGACCGATTTTGATGAAGCATGCTACAGTATTTTAGTCGGAATAGTACTCATTTTTTTAAGAGTGTATCAGTTTGACTACAATCTACAAACTGGTTTTTGCATGAAGCTCGAACAAATAAACAAACATCGCCGGATTTGGTTTCAGAAGCCTTTAATTAATTGTTTTAGGTTTTTTTAATATCTTATTTTATTTACAAAATTTGACATTTAACAATTTTATAATCAATCATCTGCCTGTATTTAATTGAGTTTTTGTAGTTTCAAATCCTCAATTATGTTAAGAGTGTTCAAATTCAACATTACCTTTTAAATTTATATTGTTTAGTGCAAATAACTAGTTTAAATCGCAAATTCATGTTTTTGTAAAATAAAGTATTTTTTACTAAATTATAGAGAACAATTGCCCGAAATAACACACAATACCTTTTTTTATTGACCTTTATCTTCTTTTTGTTGAGGGGGGGATGCCTTTCGAATACTTCAGAGAGGTTATGTGTCTCACAACCACTAAAACTCCCAGGTGATCTTCTCTAGCCCATTTTACCGAAGCCGTATGATCACGCAAGTATTCGCCATTACTTCGACGAGAACATATAACACCTATTTTATTATAAAATACTGATAGCAACCCTATGCACTAATGTCTCCTCAAATAGGTACTATGTGTATGGTGAAATTTTAAGCACTTTCATGTAAAATTAATATTACAATAAAACTACAATAAAACGGAGCGTAACATTTCTAATCCCACCGTAACGTGTTCATCGGCCGACAATGGTGAGCCACGTAGGGCTGCGGCGTCTGCCCAATTCCCAGCCGTCGTAACGTCTAATTCCCGTCGACTTACAAACATCAGCGTTTCCGATATCGCGTTGTACCCCCTTTGTGTACAGAGCAGCTAGGACACAGAGACTTCCCGAGGAGGACGTGGCGTTGAACCACTCATGCCTCCGTGAGCACTGGGAGGTTACGGTGAAATGGTTGGAATTATGACAATATGACATTGACAATATGTTATCTGTATAAGAATATGTATCTGTGCCTCGCTGTACGGTTGTTGGATGTTATCTATGTGTGACATGAACAAGTCGATCGTTAAACTAATCCAAGATAATCGTCTACAAGTGTTGTTTTATCTTACCAACTTTATAAGTGAAATCTTCTCGAGACGAGTTCAAGATGACCACAGCACAGAAAGGGAGCGCCGATGACGTTCTGTTAAGAGATCTCGGAGATCATCGTGGTGCTGAAGGAAGGCACCGTGGGGGTTTTACTGAGGTACGTTCCCACATACGACTGGAAGTCATTTTAAGATTTTCTTCTTCTTACTTCTTAGAGATATTCTTTCAGGTTACAACTTTTAACATGTGCATGCATGCATGTACGTACGCACACACGCACACAGAGACACATTTATCTAAGTTCATCGTCACACATTCGGTGATAAAAATGGTATATAATACTATGACAAGCTAATGTATAACGACGTTGTTATCTAGAGCATGACTAGACCACCTTTAATGATCGCCAAACCGAGCGGATATGAGCCGTGTGCATCCACTGATTGCTCGCCACCTCCATTAAGTTATCGGTCCATCTAAATGTAGATCGATTACACTTTAACAACATTCGAATAACTTGCTGATGATGTATCATCATCCCCAGTCCATATCGTTCCCACTATAGGGGCATCCTACCTCCTAGGCTGTGTCTAAAACCACTACACCATCAATGCACCAATGATGATATATACTCTTCGCTATTTATAGTCTAGACTCTTTCTTAGTATCTACCGAATTTCATACTACAAAAATAGACTTAATGGGTTGAATCGTAAAGAAATGAAAAACAGACAGACAAACCTATTTTCGCTATAATAATAACGAAAATTCATTTGTCTATAATAATATGAGTGTTGACTGGCTAAAAATCTGTAGCTTTACCTGAAGCAGTAACTCTATAATAATGGCATACAAGTCCATTCTTGGCAAATTTTATAGAATCGGTTCAGTGGTTACGGTATTAATGAGTGACAATTAACCGGACGAACGAGTTAACATTTATTTTCTTAGTGAACTATGGTTAATTTTAACTGTATTGGTTCATTACTCTGTATATCCCTTTTTCCATTTACACGAAACCACACAAATATTGCAAACTAAACGGGAGCTAGCACTATTTACAATTTGGCCGCGACTCCCCCGCCTGCGTCCGTCAGGACACATTCGGAACATCGTTACATCGGTCGTGTTTATATCGCTCGCTGCGCCAGGCACCTCTACTGTTGGTAGACTTCTAATATCGTCCGGTAGAATAAATACGACCGAACTTACAGATTTTATTTTTATTACAAACTATAATAGCTTTTTCCCGCAGCTTCGCCCGCGTGAATATCGGTTTTTCGCTACATGGGAAATCCCGACACAATCATAGATTTATATAAAAAAGCCAAATGACCACTTTTACTAGACCTCTCCTACCTTAATGTCAACTAATAAAACAGGGATTAAGCTGTATCTAGAATTCTATTGGACCGATTTTGATGAAACATGCCGTAGTATTTAAGTCGGAATAGTACCTTTAAAACTATAATAGTTTAAATAAAATCTACTTGCTGGTTTTTGCCTGAAGCCCGAACAAACAAACTTTGACGGATTTGATTTCAGAAGCCTTTAATTAGTCGATCTAAGTTGTTTATAAATATATTTGATTTTTGAAAATTTGACATTTAACAATTTTATAATAGTATAAATAGATTGATAGATAAATTTTTAACAACTCTAGTATTCGTACATTAAAATGTTGGAAGACATTCCGGGACAGACAGACGGAGCGCCAAGAGACCCCGCGCTCCATTATCGGTTTGTACAGATAGGGTAACTGTCCCCATTGTTAGCACTTCGAGAGTATTTTGAATGAATCCGGTTTTAGGTTCCAAGGAAAAACTGCCTACTGCATGTAAGTAAAATTGAAAATTCTGACATTTGCTGTGAACTTATGTGTTATGCGTATTTTGATAGTGTTATCTTAAAAAAAATGTTTAAAGAAAAATGATGGCAGAGTTGATAGTGATATTATCTATACTATTATAAAACCGTTAAATGTCAAATTTTGTAAATCGAAGATATTGAAAAAAAAAAGCTATTGAGATCGACTAATGAAGGGCTTTTGAAAGCAAATCCGTCGATGTTTGTTTGTTTCTTTGTTCGAGCTTCATGTAAAAAACTAGAGGATAGGTTTTGGTCAAACCATTACAGTAGTAGTAGGTACTATTTCGACTTGAAAACTGCGATATGTGTGTATGTTGTAAAATTGGTCTAATAGAATTGAAAATATAACTTGATCCTTGTTTTAGTAGCCGCCGTTATGTTACGAGAGCTCAAGTAAAAGTGGTATTGTTTCACTGTTTTCCGTGTAACGGAAAACCAACATTCACGCTGAAGGAGCCGCGGCCAAAACCGAGTTAATAAAATATTGGAGAATTTAAAAAATAAGAGTTGTCACAAATTAGAATTCTACAATTTAATATTTAAGTGTAAATTCAGTTGCGTATTATTTATTGCAAAGTGTGTAAAAAATAAATTGCAAAGAAAATACAAAATAATATACAAAATTTGTATTTGTATGTACTACGGTCTCTGTCTACCCTTATGAGATATCGGCGTGAGTGTATGTATGTATTTGTATTACATAAATACCATTAAACTAATAATTGTTTTAAAATGACATTGAACTTTAACATTAATTTTATGGATTGTTTAAACTTTTTGCATTGAATTTATTTTTATAGTTTCGTCTATATAATAAAAAATTTTCTGATCATTTACGTAGTAATACTAGCAATTGTTGATAAATTTTAATTTATGATAATGTATAGTGTTTTGTTTATGAGCTAAACTATAAATTAATATTTGAGTTTGATGTGATCGATTCTGGCTGCGCACACTTTGAATTTTGACCGACGTTGCTACGTTACCAACAAAGGACGAAGAGAGTTGTCAACGGTGCGAAAATCCACAAGCATATATTAAGACATATATTTTGTAAATCAATATTTTATGTGGGGATAAACGGGAGTCATAAAAGTCTGTTTTAATTTTGACAATCGTATCTTCCCCATATGGATAATTAATGTTTTTTATAATTTTTGGAGTTCGAAAAAAAGGCCTTGTTGGGATTTTTTAGAAAATAAATCAGATTTAAAAGTGCTGCTGAACTGTTGCACAAAACAAAAAAACGAGAACATCTTCTCTGATCTATTGTAATATCCAGTAATCGGAAAAGTACCAAAAGGAATAATTTTATAAAATTAGTTTAAAAAAAAACGTAGCAACATCTAGTAATAGCACATTTCCTTCCCGTCTCGCAAAAGTTGACTAAATGAGAAGCAAATATATAATATTTATAAATTAGTTTATAATCGTGCCAACAGGTATACACCATATACATATTATGTCGTTATTTGAGATTTATCACAAGTCCAGAGTCCACTGTTGGACGTCTTGGAGATGGCAGTAGATTTTGATTGAAGAACAAAATAACGCTGTTGCCGATTATCATGGTACATCCTTTATCTGGTTCAGCATCCAAGTGAAGAAATGGAGTTACGCTTATTATGCCGGCGCCACAGAGCAAATTGGTGCATTGGTGGTGTAGGGTGCATTGGTGGTGTAGTGGTTTTAGACACGGCTAACGATCGAAGGGTCGTGGGTTCGAATCCCGGTCCCGTACCACTGAGTTATTATTTGTAATTCATGTACGGTCTATATTGTAGACACCAATGTACTTAACGGAGAAGGAACACTTCGTGAAGAAACCTGCATGCCCGCGTGGGTGTGTGAAGTCTACCAACCCGTACTAGTCCAGCGCGGTAGACTACGGCCTGATCCCCCTCCTGATCAGGGGAGGTCCGTGCTCCTGTAGTGGGGACGATATGGACTGGGGATGATGATGAAGACAGAGCAAATTTGAGACTATTTTAGTGAAATGTGGATCTATTTTTTTCTATTAGCTTACAGGAGTCATCGTGTATTAAAAGCGCTATGTTATGTTATATCCTGTTTTTATTAATATTATGAAAGCAAGTGAAAATCAATATTTAATTAATTACGCTTATAGGCAGACGCCGCGCCCGATTCGCAGCACCTACCCGTAACTAGCGAGCAACAGTCGATTTCCCATGAGGTCCTCGCTCAACGTCCTCCCATAGAACAAGTAGATATAGAAACAAAAATAGGCAATGTAAATTATGAATATCAGTTTTGTTTTATTTTCAATTGTTTGGAGTCCCCCTGCGAGTTATGATCCATAGTGAGATAATCTGCAGGAGAACTAGACTCTCCGATGTCGCTCAAAGGATTGCAAAGCTGAAGTGATAGTGGGCGAGGCACGTAGCTCGCAGAACCGACGGACATTGGAGTATTAAACGGGAAATGTATTGCAGGTTGACCCCGACTAAGTAGACCGATAACCTGGTGGGGGTCGCGGGCAATCGATGGATGCATGCAGCTCATAGCTGCTCAGTGTGGTGATCATTAGAGGAGGCCTATGTCCAGCAGTAGACGTCTATAGGCTTATTGTTGCCAATAAATTTCAAGTAAAAACATAAGTATGATTTTTATGAGTAACTTAATCTATATATTTTTATTCTTGATACGTATGAATTGTTTTCCAGTATTGCCTGAGGGTCTTTTAACGACATAGTTAAGAAGTATTATAACGTTTGTTTAAATAATTTAGAATTAAAAGTATTTGTTGCTGAACATATATCGGCCAGAATATGAAAATATTATCATAGAACAGACGTGCATTTTATATTATTTACTATCAGAACCCAGTCCCACAGTCGCAATAAAATCAGACCTTGACTGTCTTGGAATAACCATAAATTTGATGGTGAAATCCAAAAGATTTGTAAAATTGTGCATTAAAGTAATGTAGATATATGTGTTTTTGATCACTTCTTTACTAAATCTGTTGTCTCTACTATAAATTAACCATTTGCTCATTCGTTGCTCATCAGTATCAGCAAAATAAGAAATAAAAGCTTGTCAGTTTGTCATGTCTTATGATTAAATCACAGTAGGTTTCATCTAGTATACATTCACATTAAATTAATGACAGCGAAAATTCATTTATACAAACAAATTATTCTAGTTCTTATTACCCTGGTCGTAGGACTTTTCGTCGAAGGACTTTCTCTCTTTCCAAAACCAAAATTCTCTATCTTCACCGATCACCACCCCTTAAGTTTATGACACTTTCATAACTGGATACTGGCAGAATTGTACCAAATTGGTCAAACGCCATAAACCAAGAAAGAAGAAGAAGAAGACTCTGCTTCTTGGCTTAGCGGTTGAGACGTAAAAAGATACTGAAGAACCAGAGTCTTCTTCTTCTTCTTACATTTGTAACAAGAACGTAATGAATCATTATCCTTACCGTCAAAATAAAAACTATAAAGAGAGTAGTGCTGATAATATTAGCTAATCCTTACTTAGTTTAATATTAATTTAATATTATAAATAAGAATGTGAGTTTATTTGTTTGTTTGTTATGCTTTTACGGCTTAAAAATTCAACCGATCATCATAAAATTTTGTACACACATTTTCAATGGTACATAAAAGGATCTAGGTTACATATATCCAGAATGTGAAATGTTCCCGAGGGATAGAAGAGAATTTTATTTTCAACGGTCTCTGACGTATATAAATAAGGACGTCAAAGGAACGGAAGCCGCAGCTAAAAGCTAGTTAAGAATAAAAGCAGTCGAGTGTCCTTTCTGTTAATTGAAACCTCTTTGCCGGCGCCACCGTTGCCGCACCCGCCATGTTATTCCGCCCATTAAGGCACCTGTCATGTGAGTTTACAATAAGTAAATAAGGACGTGCCGGATACGGGGACGCTTACCCTATTATTGCGTCACTATTGGCGACAATATTGGACTATTTTGTTTACACGAAAAATTAGCGACATCGTTATTAGCTAGGGTGAATTTAACAGTTATACAATTAGGTGATCGGGTGTTATTTGAACCCATGGCTAGAAGGAGAATATTACTCACGCACGCATGCGTACGCGCATTCACACATATATAAGGCAAATCCTTCCCTTTATTGGATGACCACAAAAAAGTGGGATAATCTCTACATTTAGCAGGCATCTTAGAGATCACAGTAGACGTTGGTTGAATAGCAGGAAAACGCGTAGTCGTCCCGTCAAAATGCATTCAGCCGTTTCGGAGATTAGCCCGGAAAAACAAACAGATAGACAGACAAAAAAATCAAAATTTTGGTTCTTGGTCAAGTGCTACATGATTCGCTTAGTCCAGTAGTTGTGGCTTGATCTGGATACATGTCCATTTTCATATAAAATTTAGGATAATATGAATGAATGTATTCGAATAATTCGATGCATACGAAATCATTCTTCAACTTCTACTACTTATAGTAATGATTATTCGAATATAGGAAATAGTAAATATATAACAAATTTAATATTCAAATTGGGACGTTAATATTTACTATTAATTCGAGTGTTGAAATCATTCATATTCATATAATGTTATATGAGAGTGTAGAACCGAATACTATTTTACGTATATTATACCAGCTTAACACATTTCAGTAAAGTATTATATTACAACTAGCATTTGTCTGCGGTTCCGCCCGCGCGAATGTCGATTTTTCGCTACAAGGGAAATCCCGAAGCAATCATAGATTTATATAAAAAATCATAGAACCAGTTTAATTTGAACTCTCGTACCTTAACGGCAGCTACTAAAACAGGGATCAATCTGTATCTATAATTTTACCGAACCTATTTCGATAAAACATGCTACAGTCTTTAAGTCGGAATAATACCTTTAAGACTATAACAATTTGAACAAATTCACAGACATTTAACCATTTTATAATAGTATAGATAACGTATAGAACATGAGGAAACAGTGTAGTCCTATTGTAAACTCCGATTTCTTCAAAACAATCTTCATATGGACAGAATTGTATAAATATAATACGTAAACACACTATAAATATAATACGTGTATATGTATACAAAATTAATCTAAATAAGTAAATAATAATACATAGACGTATAATCCTAAAATTATATCTATACTAGTATAAAATTGTTAAAAGTCAAATTTTCAAAAATCAAAGAAATTTAAAAACAAACTACTCAGATCGACTAATTCATGGCTTCTGAAACCGAATCCGTCGATGTTTGTTTGTTTGTTCGGGCTTCACGCAAAAACCAGCGTGTAAGTTTTGATTAAACTATCACAGTCTTAAAGGTATTATTCCGATTTAATTAATGCTACACGTTTCATCAAAATCGGTCCAGTAGAATTGAAGATACAGCTTGATCCCTATTTTAGTAGCCACCGCTTAGGTGCGAGAGGTCAAGTACAAGTGGTTAAAATTTTTATATAAATCTATGATTGTGTCGGGATTTCCCATGTAATGGAAAATCGACAATCACGCAGGCGGAGCGGCGGGCCAAAAGCTAGTAAAACAATATACTCGTACAACTAAATCCGTTAATCCGTTTGGAGACGTTTTTGCATGTGTAGTTGTACGATCAGCAGATAAATAATTAACCAAATTCTTTTTATATTTTTTATAACTAACTTCTAACGCTACTTATAAGCGACTGATGCGAGAGTGCGAGTCACGTGGTCGCTAGCGCAAACTGGTTTATTCCGGTTTTAGTCACTGCGTGTACAAACACTACTACAAACGCGGAAACTTCTCCAAGCTGATTTATGTGTACATAAGTAATAATTACTTAAATTACTATTAATAATAACATTACTATTATATCTTTGAACTATAACGCTAGGTAACGTTGCCTTAATGCATTTTTAAAATTATTTAGCGATTCAGCACGCCGCACGTGCAAAGATTCCATAGAATCTGAGTCTCTTAACTTTTGAGTCACTTACGTGTTAGTATGAAAATTTTTCTCTGATTTTTCAATATATCTCTCTACACACGTCTGGTATGGCATAGTTTTGTTTAACACTTGTATTGTAAACTTTCAGTTTCACGAGCATAGTTCAACAAAGGTACGGTTAAAGGTAAGCTTTTACCTCTTCAAAAAACATTGTCATAAATCTTTATATCAAGTATCATTTCAATAAAATATATTCGCGTTTACATACGTACAGAGGGTCAAAATAAAAACAATAACGCCGTTCCGCCTCCCGGCGGGCACATTTCCGCCCCAATAACACTTTTTATCATATTTATTGACTGATAAATGGTAAACAAAGTCGAGTGCATTTTTGTGTTGTATTTGTAACTCTTTTATTTTTTGTCGCTAGCTTTTGCTCGCGGCTCTGCCCACATAGACTAGTCATCATCCACACCCCGTGGAAGTCCATTGCTATACTCATATATGGGCATACTCCTTAAAAAGGAGAGATTTTATATTAATCTCCACCCAATCTGGCAGGCGACTTAGAATGTTTGTTTTTTTTTGTTTGTTCGGGCTTCAGAGAAAAACCAGCAAGTAGATTTTGATTAAACTGTTACAGTCTTAAAGATACTATTCCTACTTAAATATTGCGGCAGGTTTCATCAAAATCGGTCCAGTAGAATTGAAAATACAGCTTGATCCCTGTTTTAATAGCCGCCATTAAGGTATGAAAGGTCTAGTAAAAGTGATTCTTATGCTTTTTGTACAAATATATGATTGTGTCGGGATTTCTCATGTAGCGGAAAACCGACGCGTAAAATAAATGAGTGAAAATACCGTCAAAATTCATCCAGTAGATTTTAATGTGAGTCGATTTCAAAGATACAGGCAGATAGAAAGGCACAAATTAAAAAAAATGTTTCAGTCTCTTTATCGATAAGTATATCCCACTTCAAACTTTCCAAAAATTATTCAATATACAGTAAAAGCTCCTTATTCGCGGGGGATATGTTGCGTAAATATACTGTGACTACGAAAACCGTGAATATGGAATGGTAATTTGTATAGGATTATAGGAGATATACGTTCCCAGCTTCCAAAATAAATAATAATAATAATCTTTATTGCTGTATAAATAGATACAGGTCATTACATTTATAATGGACATTTATATATATTAAAAATACAAAAACCAGGGATTCTCTGACTTCTAAACTAGGCTGGGCTTGTGATATAGAAACCAGCGCTCTTTACAGTGACAATTATGGATGTGTAATTGTTATACATGTGGAGGTACATGCGTTATAAACAGGTCTTGTTCAAAGTTATAATTGGAAATACACGAGATTGTTGGGAGATAGCTCCCGTAATTTAAAAATAAAATCAAGTCCCCAGAAGTAGCTGAAGGATATACTCGCAGGAACCCACTACATGAAGTACAACTACTGCAGAAGCCTTTAATAAAGCAACAGAAGACTTTAACAGACTGAAGATGATTTCTCGTTTATCCGGAAAACCGTAAAATTTTTATAAGCAAAAGTTCATGATCTTTTTTGATGAAAAATGCGATGAAATGAATCGAATAAAAAAAGAAATGGAAGAATCGTCGACAGAATAGTGTCGTGTATTTTATGTTTTACTATATTTTGTAAATCAAAGTTGTTAAAAGAAAAAAACTACACAGCTTGACTAATTAAGGATTAATTCAGCTCTGCTGGTCGCTTTATAAATAATATTAATGGTCGAAGCAGACAGAAAAAACATTTTCCTACCTATTTTGATATTAAATTTATAGACTACGAAGCTGTTAACTCTCTCTTCTCTCTCTCCTTGTTGTAAATAGATTCTGTTTGCACAAAAACAGGTGTCTTTGATCACAAAGCACTACTTCGCGTATCCCAAGTGGCATTAGTGGATAACGCACGTATATATCGGGTGAAAGCATTGGGAATACAGATTTCCATGCGGTGGCATCGCGACTCGAATTTCAAAGGGGTTTTTTAGTTTCGTCACGATCTACTTCGTGGATTACACGATAGGTATTTGTAGAGATACGTCTTACATGTTTGGTGAATATTAAATTGTTTCATGGAATTTCGTTTATTTAATCTGATACTGAGCGATGACTTTTCATCAACATCATCAGAAATGGAAATTTCGAGCATGGCTCTTTAGCCATGCTCGAAATTTCCATTTCTTTTGTATATAAGACTAGCTTTTGCGGCTCCACCCACGTGAATGTCGGTTTTCTACTAGAAATCCTGGCACAATTACAGATTTACAAAAAAACCTTCGATCCACTTTTACTTGACCTCTCGTACCTAAACGGCGACTACTAAAACAGGGATCAAGCTGTATCTTCAATTCTACTCAACTGATTTTGATGAAACATATCGCATTAAATAAGTCGGAATAGTACCTTTAAGACTGTAACAGTTTAGCCAAAACCTACCAGCTGGTTTTTGCGTGAAGCCCGACAAACAAACAAACATCGATGGATTCGATTTTAGAAACTTTTAATTTGTCGATCGGAGTAGTTTGTTATTAAATATCTTTGATATTTGAAAATTTGATATTCAACAATTTTATAATATGGAACAAACGGGCAAGTATTCACCTGATGGTAAGTGATCACCGCTGCTCATAGACACCAGCAACACCCAAGGGATAGTAAGCGCGTTATTGGCCTTTAAGAAAAGTATGAGCTCGTTTCTTGAAGGTTCCCAAGTCGTGTCTACTTTGGAAAGCCACTGCTGAGAGCTAATTCCACAGGTGGTACGTAGAAAAAAATTGCGTGAGAAATGCACAGTGATAGATTGCTAACTATTAAAGTGATGGGAGCGAAATTTTAAATTGTGGCGAGTTGTGCGGTAATGGAATTTAGCGGATGGAATTAGTTCAAACAACTCCTTAGAACATCCCCCGTGATAATTATGGTAGGAAATGAAGAGCGATGCTATATTGCTAACCTAGAAATGGATCGTAAATATTGATAATATGGGGATTGAATAAAAGTATAACAGGTTCAGCTTCCACGGGATGAAATGTGGTGACGATATTAACACCCTGCAATACTTTATTAAAATATTATTTAAGCGTATAAGCATAAAATTCGAACGTAGTACGCAAAAGGATGGTAGTCTTTAATACTGCTACAGTGTAGTCAAAACGTAGCTGAGGAGCTACGAAGTTCGTAGTAGATTATAATATGGAGACCACACACGATACGAGAAATCGTTACGATTCCGCAGTACAATTCAAATTGCAACGATAAACGTAACGAGCCCCATCAGAATATGAGCGCCGCAACATCGGGGTCTCAATCCACCTTTATTGCAGAAACAAGCTGAGGTGGGGCCTTTTCGGACAGGCACGTAATAACTAGGGTATTGTGATTTTGAACCAATCCATTTTGCATACTCCATTTTGCATATCTTATTTTGCATATTTATTTTGTATACACGGTGACTAAAACCGGAATAAGCCAGTTTGCGCTAGCTACCATGTGCCTCGCACTCCCGCATAATAAGTAGCATTAGAGTTTAGTTATAAATACATATTAAATTCTATTTAATAATATGTATAATATTAAGTGCTTATACAAATTAAAAAAAATATAAAAGAATTTGTTTATTTATTTGTTGACCGTACAATACTATAAACGCAAAAACTTCGAGTTGATTTGGCCGTATGATTTATTTGCTTTCTTCTGTTGTTTAATTTTATTTGTTGTGCTTGTCCTAATAAATGCGTTTTCTTTCTTTCTTTCTCCTTTCTAACGTGTGAATTAGAAAACTGAATAGATTCGTATGATTTTCTTGAACTGTGTAGAGCGGTCGGAA
Organism: Thaumetopoea pityocampa; assembly: GCA_017165845.1. NCBI lineage: Eukaryota > Metazoa > Arthropoda > Insecta > Lepidoptera > Notodontidae > Thaumetopoea > Thaumetopoea pityocampa. Next base: position 6,975 of record WUAW01038605.1, on the reverse strand, counting down.
CGATTTCTCATAGCGAGTGTGATCTCCATTAGGTCTGCTTGTACAACTATCTGTTCTTATTTCTAACATTAGCGATACAGCGATAGCCATAAAATAAGATTATTATTTATGTCATTGATACCCCCATGATGATCCACCCCCAGGGGTCGATACAGACCACATTACAATAAGAAATTTAAATTTTTCGAAGCGAGCAGCGCTACCCGCTGTCAGAAACGCATTAACATAAAAGTCGATGAATTTGCATAAATTCAATATTAGTTTTGTAGGAGGTCTACCCAAAACCAAAAAATATGGCCAATTACTTTAAGAGGTAAAAAAGTTTGGGAACTTCTAGTTTAAGTTGTATTGAAATTTATTTAAATTGTTTCCAGTCATTATTTGAATTAACCTTATTTGAACTAACTCTTGCTCCTAACTGCGACATCCTATGAGACCTACTACTACTACTACTGATATTTAAAGCATTTTCTATACTTATACATTTTCTATAGTACATATTTCAATACGAGGATATGTGCTGTGCTCGATGTCTGAGCGACACGACCAGGGATCCAGCAGAATACCAGAATCTGGTATATTGCCTGGCATCATGATAAGCTGGGTTTCTATTTGGTATCATTATTTCTTTTTCTCTCTATGTATTGTACACACTTATTAGTTTCTATGTAATAATTTTAGCTGTATCATATAAACTTTTTCTGTCTTTCTTTCAATAATAAATTACATGACATGACATGATTTTTTAAAACAAATTTCATTCGATGGAACAAATTCGGGAGATTTTTTTACTGTATTGAGTTTTAAGTAATTTCAAGTAAACAAGTTGTTCTTAGACTGTACATTATTACGAATGTATGCTTGCAGAATTTAATGGATGTTTATGTATACGAACGCCCGTTTCTATCTACAAGCACATTACATAACAACAATATACATAATTAGATAAGAATTGTATAATAAATTAAATTTCAATGTTTTCAGTTACGCCCAATATTTCTTTCGGTAATTGGATGGGATGCAAACGAGTAATAAAATTGTAATTAAAAATTAACTATTTTATACTAGTTGAGCCTCCCTAAGGGTGCATACTAAATAGGCAGATACGTGTCGCATTTGTTTACCGAACAACAATAAACTATTAGAATTTATGTCCCCGGTATATGTTTTTATTGGTTTTATCATGAAATAGGTCTTTGTAAAATTGAGCTTTAGAAATATGTATTATACAGCTTTTACTGTCGGTTTTCCGCCACATGAGAAACCCCGACACAATCATAAATTTATATAAAAGAACTAAGAACCACTTTTACTTGACCTGTCATACCTTAACGACGGCTACTTAAACAGGGTTTAAGCTCTATCTTCAATTCTACTGAACTGATTTTGATGAAACAAGCTGCATTATTTAAATCGGAATAATACCTTTAAGACTTTAATAGTTTAACCAAAATCTACTTGCTGGTTTTTACGTAAAATCCGACCAAACAAACAAACAAACATCGATGGATTTGGTTTCAGAAGCTCTTAGTTAGTCGATCTGAGAAGTTTGTTTTTAAATATCTTGATTTTTGAAAATTTGTTACTTAACAATTTTATAATAGTATAGATAGATAGAGAGGTCTTTGTAAAATTGAGCTTTAGAAATATGTATTATTGATGTTGAGTGATCGAGTGAGGAACAGCGTGATAAGGGATCGGTGTAAGTTGAAGTATGGTGCGGTGACAAGGATCGAGAAAGGAATGATCCAATGGTAAGGTCATTTAGAGAGGATGAATGAGATTCGATTAATGAAACGAATATACTCGATAAATCTGAGTGAAAGTATCGGAAGAGGGCGCCTAGGAAAAAGTTACCTTGATCAGATGAACACATGTTGAAAAAGGACAAGTTTTTAGGACTCTTAATTGAGAATGTGTTTAAAAATTTGTACCATATGTATGTGGATTAGGTGAGAGAGCTGTTTCAGGATCGCAGTATACGGCAAATATGTGATCACTGCCTACCCTTATGGGATACCGGCGTGAGTATATGTATGCATTATTGAATTTATACATAAAGATGTATAAATTCAATAATGCATATACTCATAGGCTCGTTAGGAGAGATTGATGAAAGTGAATTTTGACGATGCGCGCGCACAGTGTAACGAAAAATTCACATAGTGAAGTTAGACGTGAAGTGAACCGCCAACGCGCGTATGCAAATCAGTCAGCTGTCAGTTTTATCCATGTACACATATCTGTCAGCTGTCAGTTGACACTAATTATCTATATACACTTAAATATAATATTTTCACGCTAAAGATTTATAAATTCTAACGCACGTACATAAATACAGGCAGTATTTTTTATATGTGTG
>WUAW01038604.1:46817-64358 GCA_017165845.1 Thaumetopoea pityocampa | reverse complement strand
ACTCGCGATGACCTGCTGAGAGAGGCAGCATGCGGCGTCCCACTAGATTTTGATGTGGGCGCGAACCTGTTACAGGTATACTGTCACTGGATATGGGCATCCTCTTAAAAAAAAAAGTCGCACTAGATCTTGTTTGAATATCAGAGTAATGCCGCTGCCCGTTATCCTGGCACATCCCTTAGCTGGTTCTCACAGCACCCACGGGAAGGAATACAGTGACGCTATTATAACCTTACTTTTGTGGCGAGATGATTATAACCCATGATGACGTTAATGTCATGTGGCGGGATGTGGTCAGTTATAGGTCGTAGTGTGGCAAGAGTGGCAATATCGAAAAAAAAATCTTCCGATGAGACGATAGTTTTCTGGCGGGGCCTACCGCTGTCCACGTGTTGATATCGTGACGGTGTACATACGCTAAGTTGCTATAAAATATCTTTAGCGTGATTCAGATTTACATGTCAATGTCGCCACTCAAGAGCTGCGCCATCCGATGATGTGTGGTATGATACTATGTACCGAAGTAAGTCGCCACATCATACACCTATACTATTGTGAAAGCAACAAAAACACACTGTGTTCTATATAAAAATACCTCAATTCACAATACACCTTGTTCAAGCGGCATAAAGTTCATAGCAAAATTGATTTTATGCGACGGATATCTTAATAGATCCCTTCAGCTAATGTTCACGTCTGATGCTACATTTATGTCGCCAAGCAACATTAATCATGATTATTTCATTACGTATGTTACTCTACCTTTGGTTGTTCTGCTTCAGGTGTCAGGAGTCAGGTGACCAGTCACACCGGGTTCAAGTTTTTATCAATGAGAAGGTGACTCCCGTCTGTCCGTTGGAAGGCTGCACATGGCTAGAGTTTCAAGAGAAGTTTCAGCCCTTCAGCGGTGCTAACCTGGACTTCTGCAGCATGGACTATGTGCATGAAGTGCCTTACCAACCTGCGCAGACCGCTAGTAATACAGCATCAATCAGCGGGGGATTTTGGAGACCGATGATAAAATAATTGAACTGTCTTTTAAAAACTGTGAAAGTATTTGATTTTTTAACTGTTAAAAATGTGTTATTTTTTTAAGAAATTTGGTAAATATATAGTTTTAAATAATAATAATAGACCAAAGTTATAGTTAATACTCTTACTCCGCTCCACCCTATAGTCCTAGAGGGATCGATTCTTGAAGTTGTGTCGGAATATGTACCTATATCTGGGACACGTTGTCCAGCTAGGTAAATCCAATTTCGAGAAAGAGATCAGTCGCCGAATCGGAGTCGGCTGGGCAGCGCTCGGTAAACTACGTGTCATCTTCTCGTTAAAAGTAACATAATGCTTTAAGACTAAGGTATTCAATCAGTGCGTATTGCCAGTGAAGTGCTGGAGTGGCGACCCCGAACCGGAAAGCGTAATGCGGGTGGACCCCCGACTAGGTGAGCCGATGACCTGGTGAAGGTCGCGGGCAATCGGTGGATGCAAGCTACCCATAGCCGCTCGATGTAGCGATCATCGAAGGAGGCCTATGTCCAGCATTGGACGTCTGTGGGTTGATATGACGATGATGATGATGATAGTTTTAAATTATTTTTTATTAACATAAAAAGAGCGGAGACGATTTGACCTTAAGGTTAAACGCTGACATCTAATGACCTTGAAGGTTTTAATGTTTTTAGCCACGCCTACCGCTACCTTAGCGCCTATTATTATTTACACAGTTTAAAACTAAATAATTTATATTACATCACAATTATATAACTAATATTCAGTACGTGCCAATCTTTTTAAAACTTATTAGACTTTTAGAAATAAAATAAATTTGCACACAATTACAAACAACAAAATATCATAAAATATTGGCGAGCGGAGCAACGTGACATAGATCGAGTGGGCTTTTTTTTGTGAAATACAAACGTAGTCATAAATGTAAAATTAGATATATTATAGAAAATTTACTTTACTATATTTTTATTTTATAACATTAACGATATCTAGGAAAAGTTGACTAATGTTTATTATACTGTTCATCTGGCAAATATGAAGGACGATACGACGTAAACCAGCGCCCGGTGGCATCGTCCCGGCCGGGCCGGACTCAAAATGTATTTTACACGCTGACCCTAGAAAGCTTGGACCTGATATGATTGGAGTGAACAGCCATTATCATAACATCGTGACTATGAATCTTAAGGGCAATAACAGATGTTTTAAATACAAAACAAAACAATCTCAACACACACGCGCGTACGCGTGATGACTCTATTAATAAATTGAATGAAAAGTTCACACCTTGCAGCACATGCTCGTCGAGTCGCAGGCCATTCTGTGGAGCCTGATGGGACCTCATCACTTCACACAGCACCCACGGGGGCCGATGAATCAACACCATCAAGATGCCGGCGCCACACCTTAAACTTAGATCAAGATTACTCACGGCAACCCTATTGTACAAGTACCGACTCCTACCACCTATCACAGATAAATAAAAATCATAATATTGTTAATAATTGTTTTAGACACATCAATGTAGCCCTAAATTAGGATTGTCTGTGTCTTTAATATTAGACAACGATATACATTACCTTATATAGATAAATACTAATACATATATAGGAGAATCATCCATGACTCCGGTATAAACCTTTGTAGTCATCACACAAAATTTGACTCTACCGGGTTTGAACCCGAGGCCAATTGTCACAGAAAGTGGAAACCGGCTTCAAAGTAATGCTTGCAGTGAAACATGTCAGCGCTTCGCCCAGTCCTCCATACCTACTTATTTTGTAGGCTGATGGGAGTACGGCATTTAGCTCCTTCAACGAGTTTATGGCGTCCATCGACTCAAAATGACCTCCTTGAAATGGTAATCTTGCCTTAGGAAACAGGAAAATTCAGATGAGGCCGTAGTCGGTAACTATAGGCTTAATTAACATTTGTTCAGTTTGCCGCTAAAAACTCTTGCACAAAAATGGATTTGTATATTGGTACATTAGCATGGTGCAAAAACTAGGAATTGTAGTATCACAAATCTAGACGCTTTCAGCGAATCGTCTGGCGCAAACAGTTCATGATACCTAAATAATATTCTTTATTCACAGTTTATCCGCCTGGAGGAATTCGGAATACACGAAACAGCCTGGTAATAAAAACCGTCAGCACAACCTTTATTTTTGAGCGACTTTATCGTGGATTTCGAGGCGCTATCCTGACGAATACTGGTTTGATTACGTGATATTTTTTATTGTATTTTATGGCCTGGTATCTGAAACCTTTAAGCCAAGTCGTCATTGTAAGTGTACTTTCGTCAATTTAAGAATAAAATGGACACATAATGTATTATGTGTGTACACAGCACACACAACACACAAATGTATCACATTTTATTGCTTCTTGGAAGTTTTGACGCCAATCCGAAGATTAACACATCAACACATTGACTAGGCAAGAGTATACGCAGGCCTATCGCTTTGAAAAAATATGATCTTTTTGCTATGTTACTCACAGTTTTACACCAATATTTCAATATTGTTCACGATTATTGACGATTACAAAACAACACCAAATTTTTATATTAAACATCATCATAAATCAATATTTTTCAAACGTCAAACTTCATTAAACGTTATCGTTAAACGTTAAAATAAAACTTTAAGTGATGCCTCACTTGGGTTACCGCCAAAACTCCGTTCGAGTGTTATAAATCTATGTCTGGTCGCCAGTTATAATGCGTTTCATGAAGGTAAAGTTCGACAAATCTCGGTGAATCATGTTTTCAGCGACCTACTTTGGATGCTCTTTTTGGGTAAAATTTAGTTCATTCGGAACTAGTTGTGCTACGATGCACACCCAAAATATCAGACTATTATGAAAAAATTAAAAGATACGTGTATGTTCACCTTTTAAGCCTAATAGTTCAGTTTTCGAGAACCTTCTTCTTAATAATATCTATATCTATGTCGTTTGTAGCCGTTAAAGTTTGACCAGAATGAGGTGACTCAACCTATTGTAGACTTTCTTTGGTTGCTTCATAACATTCATATACCTCTATTATTGAGATACACAGTTCGCTCTAGATCACCTGCAAGTTTTTTAGTGAACCTATAATTGAAATATTGTTTGTAATACAAAACTTAAGGTAAACTTTAATTAACTATTTTTTTTCCATTGAAAAAATTACCATAAACACAAGACTGATAAACAAAAATTGTATCTTTATTCTTGCAAGTGACAGATCCCGCTCAAACTTCGCTCGGTAATTCGTACAGTGCTACCAACTTATAGACCAAAAATTAATATCTACTATGCATTCCGAACACATTTTACACATACATTGGTGCATTTACGATTTGAGATTTGTTTACAGAATATTTTTATATCAAATTATTCTATTTACACAAAATGCTATGGAAAAAATATTATAATAATGGGAATTTTTACTATTTTCACAATTTGACGTGTGCTACAGAAGAAAAGATAGTTTACGTAATAATTTATGTAATCTCAATAAAATTATTGACGTGTTACGTCAGTCGACGTACCTTACGTAATCGCAATACAATTTATGTACATAAATCTTTGAATTAATGTAAATCCAGATGAGGTGGAAAGTACCTAAACACGGCACAACATACTGGTAATTCTGTTATAACAGAACTTAACTAAATTAAACTCCCTATCTTTTTCCAATGCCAAACATCAAAACGAGATAGCTACAATTTTACCGCTGACAGTTTTGTTTAAACACGTCAAAATTAATACATTTAGGGGTGATCTCGGAACATGCCGACTAAAACGCAACATTTTTTGTACCTTTTAACAGAAAAGTAGGTTGGTACTCGCTAAAAATGTTTGCCCTCTCGTTTTGGCGTTTGGCATTAGAAAAAGATAGGGAGCGTCTAAATTTAGTTAGGTTGTGTTATAGCAGAATGACTACCATTGTATAGGTATATAACGTGTACTAACTAATGCTTCAACAGTTCCATGGAACATACGAACCCGCGACCGACGCGTACAAGTGCGCGCCGCGGTAATAGGGAATCAATTATTCGCACCTGATTGATGTCTAATTACAGGTGGAATATCAAACGTAAGATTCCTGTGGGACAATGGCCTGGAAACAATTAAACTCGCTCGAGCACACGAGGCCGCAAATTGATGTCGCCTCGCGTTACAATCGAGAACGAAACCGATTGAGGCCGTTTACTGTAACGTTCGCAAATAAACGAACATTCATCGATACTTTCATCGATTCCTTGGAATTTACATTTAAATTTTGTTCTTCTTATTTGTTCTTCGTTTTTGACATTTTCTTCTTATTTCTCGACAACTGATTGGTACAGTGGCAATAACACTGTTTTCTGTGCCAATGAGTCCCGGGTTCCAATCCAGCAAACTTTGTGCGATGAACATAAATGTTTTTATCCGACTCATGGACGTATTTATCTATTTATGTATTATATTTATCTATATGAGTATGTATATCGCTGTCTGGTACCCATTTATTATTTAAATACTACACGAGCGAACAAAATAAGTTTAAAAAGTAAAAAGAAAATAAAATAATAGAACGGATTATTTATGAAATGTTGAGAAAAAGTTTTTCAAAAGTCTTCGAACAGTTCCTTAGGGATGTATTCGCGATGATATATATTGCGTATGTAAATAAAATAAAAATTTACGATTCTAGTTTAGACTTGTTCAGACAAATATACAGAAAGCAATTTGAGACAATTTGGCAAGAAAACGAAACATGCGGAAGAGTTGCGCTCTCATTAAAGTTAGCTTTTGTTACAGCGTAATTGATCAGCAGTTACATAAGCAACAAATAACTCGGACAGAAAAACATATCTTAAATTTAGTGTAAATATTGCGAATAAATATTGTTATAAAATACATTTTTATGTGAATAGTGATGTTATGGATTGAAGTAAATTAAATTATTTAATTTGCAAGAGACACGTTGATATTAAGATGTCACATATTTTGGATACAATATGAGCGACCTCAACATCCACAAATACCGGAACACTGAAAATGACAAAATTATAAAATAGTTTGTAACAGTAACAGTTGACACCGAAACTTACTACACGACATAATTCTTAACGGTGAAAAAGATTTTTGAAATTTCAATTATTATTTTTTTTCGATATAAAACTTATTAATTTAGATGTTGATTCAAGGACGTTTTTTCATTTTGAGCAAAAAGGTCCTTGAATGGAGACCACGTACTAGCAAGTGCAGTGTGGGACAGTCACCAACGAGATGGGCCGACGACCTGGTGAGAATCGCTGGGTCTCGTTGGATGCAGGTGGCTATGGACCGGTCGCGCTGGAATTCCATTGGAGCGGCCTATTTTCAGCAGTGGACAGCTATGGGCTGAAATGATGATGATGATGATACTCACGTATCACACAATTCACTCATAAATACACACACACACGTAATGCATAATTGTGGGGCTGTTAGATTTTGCCACCGTACTAAATATCATCTACATTGGGCCTTAGCACAACATATATGCAAATATTCTTTATTTGTGTCAATCCGAAAAAACCAATTATTACAAATGTCTCAGTAGACGGACCTATTTCAAGTTGTTCGATCCGCGGCACGTCGCGCACAGATGGCGGCGTATCAAGAGAAAAACCACTTGAGTAATATTTATCAGGTCAGGGAGTACTTAGTCTTTTAGCTTGTCCGGCAAATAGATTGAGTATACGGGTAAGTAAGCGCGGCCTCACGAGTTACTACTTTCTCTCCCTACTCCTTCCGAAATAGTATTGTAGTACCCTATATCCTATAGGCATTTTCCAAAATACCATGTTCCTTGCTCTTCAACCTTTTCGTTGGAACGCAATGAGGAACTTTAACACTTCTAAACCTTATAAAAATGCCGCTGTCGTAGTTTGCTGCTCGACACGTCTCTTTCCTAAATGGACGAAAAGTAGCCTTTCGGACAGCTACTTTGCTGGTAGCAATTGGAAAGAAGTGGTCTCTGCCTACCCCGATTCTTCGGTAGTATAGTGGTCAGTATCCCTCCTCTTACGCGACCGAGGGCCGATTCCCGTCAAACAACCAGGTAAAAAGAATGATCGCATGTATGCAAGTAATATTTGATCAAGCAAATTAATTGTATGCGGAGCCAATTCAATTTAACTTTGGAATTTAAAAAGCTTTCGCTAATTTTGATTCGTAATAAACAGAAAAATAATTGTATTTGTGGTATTGAAAGGCCGTAAACTGATCGTTAGATTAGAATGATATGACCTGTACGTATGTATAGTATGAGCTCTAATATGGCTGACTGGATCACATAGAGTGGTGAGGTGGCGACAGTTATAAATGTAGCATATTTCTCTCCACTGTCTCCTCGGGGGTTCCTCCACTGGCAACAGATACATAGTCCTTGCACATTTAGAACTAGAAAATGTTGAGTAGCTTCCTGAACGAGAACTTGTCGTTTAACCCCTTGATGTTGGACTAACCTATTCGGATGGTTTGCCTTAGGAACATATATACTGGTCTACCACTTCGAGAGTATCATCAGCATTAACTACCGCTGTGGGTGCAACATGGATATTACACCCAACATTACAGTTATGTCGTCATTCACTTTAAAAACCACCAAAATCCCTGAATAAATACTGAGGTCTTCTAATAACACCACCTTAATGGCTATATCATCGACACAGCGACTTATTCTCCTCGGAGGTGAGTGCTTCTGCTAGTGCCGGAGTTTGACCATGTTCTTCAATATATGTGTAAATATATTCTTAGACATAATATCAGACCTCTTTAACTCGGATTAATTTGCAACCGAATTGATTTCATACGATCGCTCTTTAAACGAACTGACACAGTGGCTTTGCTGTACAAATATTTCAACACTTCGATATTCCTACAGTCGATATAGGTCCCTAGAGGGACTACAGCACCGCCAAGGGTCTATCGAAACAAAAACTTTTTGTAGTGGTTTACCAATGCTACACATTGTAAAGGATTATTCTCTTCGATCTTCTGTGTAATATGGTCAAGCTTGAGGATGTTCTATTATGAAAATATTTTTCAAATAAAGTTATATTTTTGATGAGAATTTTTTATAACTGTGTATTCGAAGGAAGAGAAAAAGGAATAATTCTAAGTAGTGTTTATAATTTAAGTGTGGAGTTATATTTTTACGCAACGTTAGGTACATATAATAATTTGAAATAATGATTATACATAATACATATAATAATTTTAAATAATGATTGAAAGAAGTGAAAAAGATTAACTGCAGATTAACTTTCTAAACAATCTTAACTTTAATAAGCTTTTTTAATAACCTGAAACTATTTCGTTTGGAGTTAGCGGGCGGGTAGCTTTCATGTTCTCCCTGTACAAGGGTTGAGATAACTTTAATAATTTAATAACTTTAATTATTTTAAGTTTCTGTTACTCTTTAAATTCATTTATTTTTTGTTTTATATGTTCTTTAAATTAAGTTTGCTTTTAATGGAAATATACGTGTAAATATGTTTCTTTTTTTTATAACAGTTATTTCTCATTTATAATCCAGTATCAGTAGCAGAATCGCTTACAGACTTGAGTATAATGCTCCAAGCCCTCAATAGAGCTCAAAAGGTTGGATTGAAGATGAATATAGGTAGGTAAAACCAAAGTTATGTCAATGCTTTTGTTCCGCTCCACCCAATAGTCCTAGGGGCTCTATTCTCGAAGGGACACGACGTCCAGGAGAATTAGAGTCGCCGACGTGGCTCAAAGGATTGCAAAACTGCCGTGGCAATGGGCGGGGCACACAGCTCGCAGAACTAATGGACTTTGGGGTCTTAAAGTGCTGGAGTGGAGACCCCGAACCGGAAAGCGTAATGCGGGTAGGCCCCCGACTAGGTGGGCCGATGACCTGGTGAAGGTCGCGGGCAGTCGGTGGATGAAGGTGACTCACAGCCGCTCATTGTGGCGATCATTAGAGGAGGCCTATGTCCAGCAGTGAACGTCTGTGGGCTAATATGATGATGATGATGATGAAACCAACAAAATAAATGATAACTATCCATATATATTTCTTAAAAACAACTAAACAAACTTCGTTTTTAATAGTATTTTTTCATGAAAATTGTTTCATTGTCCGACACACCATCGTCACCACCATCCACATACCCCACTAGCCCCACAGCAGAGTAGACTCCTCTCAGAGTGTGAGGGAAGAATCCTCCATTTAATATGAGTATACTCGTATGACGTAGAAGAGTCAGGTCAGGGAGTACTTAGTCTTTTAGCCTATTCAGCAAATCTACTTAAGTATACCGGTAAACAACCGAGCTAGTACTGTCTCTTCTTACTCCTTCCAAGATAGTAATATCGTGTATCCTATAGTCCTTTGCCCAAATTCTATATTCTTTGCTCAATACACCCCCTTTCCTTTCGTTTTCGTGGGAACTCAATGAGGAACTTTAACATTTTTGAACCGTATAAAATGGCGACATCGTGATTCGCCATTCGACACGTCTCGTTTCCCACGGGGCGAATAGTGGGCCACAGATAACCTCCTTCCTAGATTAAATGATCGTAATAAGTGGCAAGAAGTGGTATCTGCCTAACCCCCAACTCTTCGGTACTATAGTAGTCAGTACGCCGCCGATAACGCGGGAGACAGGGTCTCGATTCACCGCCGGCGAGCCAGCGAAAAGGCGTGACTTTATGTTTGTATGTATGTGTGTTAATTAGTCGCATATAAATTTCAGTAAATTCAATTATCGTTAATATCTAAAAGCTCTACTTACTGTTCGCGCCAATCTTGTAAGAAGTCTTTTTTAGAATTTGTCTATCCTTTTCACTCCTTTCCCTTGGCGTCATGTGCGCAAGTGAATACGCATAATTCCCCGCGCGCGCCCAATGCGTGGGAGTGTAATACGTAGAATAGCGTTGGTCACGAGACTACTTTATTCAAGTGCGTACATTTTTCTCTCTATAATCGTAACTCACGTCTTCAACACAAAACAATGACAGCGGCAGCAGTCGGCGCGCTCGGGCCGCCGACGCCGCTAGATCTTGTCCGCTGTCTCAGTTAAAGGCGATCCGCGATAATTTCTAATAATTGCAATATTTTTTCACCATATCTAGCTATGAATCCTCTTCATCCACAAGTTGTCTGAGAAAGCTTGCATATTACAGGGGCACGGACCTACACTACAGGGGCAGGATCAGGAGGGGGATTAGGTCGTAGTCTACCACACTAGCCTATTGCAGTTTGGTAGACTTTACACACCCATGTGGGCATTCAGGTTTCCTCAAGAGGTTCTCCTTCTCCGTTGAGTACGTTGGTGACTACACTGTAGACTGCACATGAATTAAAAATAACTCAGTGGTGCAGGACCGGGATCGCAGCTACACCACCAATACACTTTTTATTTATTGTTAATTAAATTCGTAATTTTTTTTTAGTTTGAGTGCAATAAAGAATATTAACTAATCTAAATATTAAACTGTTTATTTGTCTATCTATTGTTACCCTTCAAGGCACAACTGATGAACCAATTGTTTTAGAAATCACCAAAAAGGTATCATACGAAGGATTACGCTATAAATCATCATCAGTATCATAAAATTGTTGCGATATAAACCGCAGGTGTCAGCAGTGACGTTTAATAATACCAGCTACGTCTGTATCGATGGCTCATAATTCATGCATTTTATTTTATTTACCTATCTACTACCTAAGTATGAAATTCCAAAATAATTATAACAAAGGTTAACTCTTCAAGCAGACGAATAAATCAAATCATAAAAAATGTCATACAATCTGAACCCCACAACTTCACTTAGAACGAAGACAAGCTCAGAGGTTTGACACCATCGCCATTCCTTTAATACACCCCCAAATACCCGTGCTTCAAGCATTTTTGTATTACATCAGACAATATCGGTATGTTTAGCAGTGGCAGGTACTAATAGTATACTAATACTAATAGTATACTATGCTCTCTCTTCGAGAATAATAACGTAACATATTAAGATCCAATCAGCCTGACATGGATCTTTTGTTGATGTTTATGGATTACCGTGGGTATTTAACAATAGGTGGGTAGATACTATCAATAAAAGATATTCCATCAAAAATCTTCTTCACCCAGAAGTCTTCGGAATCAGTCGATCAGTTGATTACTTGTGTTGAGATGCATTTAATATTTCTTATATTGTTACTATTTACACCAGATTTGACAGCGCAATAAATAAGAGGGTTTAGCATTCATCAGCGCTTTCCTTGATCATAAAATACCTCCCCTATATTTAATAATTAAAACAAAAAAATAATAGGCAGCTATTCGCTTCTTACTTAGATCGTACCAACACAAACAGAATGACCCACCACTTCGTGAAAAATATAAATGCAAAAAAGCTCACACGTCCTACATAATTGTTATGTCTATGAAAATTTCGCTCTGATTTCTTTTTTTTTTCAACGAATCTGACTAACTGGATGTTCTTGTCTCTATGGCAACGCGCTTTTAGTGCCAAACGACCAAATTCGGAACGATGTAATAAAATTTTATTATACAGTGGAAATATTCGGTACTTAAATTCTCACTAGACACTGCGCTGAGCCAAAAAAATTTCTGACGTTGAATGCGTCGGCAAGTTGATAAAAAAGAGTAATTAGCTGAACGTAATAGTCTAAAGTTTAATAATTCTAGGCGAATCAAAGAATTATTGAAATGTTGAAATGGAAGACACTGATTAATTTATTAATATTCGTTTACCATGTTTTAACAAGTGATTTGTTCAATGGTAGGGGGGACCATGCTCTTGTAGGCAACTGGTCCTGGATTCAAATCCCGACAGAGACAAACTTTGTGTGGTGGGCATAACTTTGTCTAGTATCCACAACACAAGGAGTCCTAATTTAACGCTAGCTTAATGTGTATTAAAAAGTGTCGACAACATTATTATTGTGTTTAAATAACTACTACTATTGCCTACGGCTTCGCCGCTATTTCTCTACTCGAAAACCTTCCCATAATGCGTGCGCCATAATTTCATCGCACTCGGGAAATACTCTTCGCGTTCAAATATCCATGTATAGGTACTATGGTATAGAATTTGATGCACTCCATCACCATTTAAAGGCGAGTTAAAGTAATTTATTTAGTAATTAAAGGCTTTCAATTTACCAAATTATTCGGGTGCCGACGATGAGAGTAATTAATTCCTGTAAATATGTGATGCGTTTATCAAGTATATTCAGTAATTCATTATCGGTAAAATTAATTACATAATCATATGTCAGCAGACCTAATAAATAAAAATAAATAAAAATAAAAATCATAATGTGGTCCTTTTCGCTTTCCTGCGAAGTCGAATCTAGTCGCGCACTACTAATAAATATATCTATTCGAAAAAATATATATGTTCTAGTAATATTTAGATAACAATAGAATGAAATTTCTTATAACAGAAACAATGACAGCCTGGTGTATGAACGTACACCGACTAGTCTTAGATATCGCGTTTGGATCTAGGGCCTGCACAGCTGACTTTTCAAAATTATGTGCGTTTTAATGGATAACTTGGAAACTTGCCTTGAAACCATTTATACTCGAGCTCCCGTATCTTAACGGCGGCTACTAAAACAGGGTTCAAGCTGTATCTTCAATTTTACTGAACCGATGTCGCAGTATTTAAGTCAAAATAGTACCTTTAATACTATAGTAGTTTGACCAAAATATACTTGCTGATTTTTGCGCGAAGCTCGAACAAACAAACAAACAAAAACATCGATGGTTTTGGTTTCAGAAGCCCTTAATTATTCGCTCTGAGTAATTTTGTTTTTAAATATCTTTGTTTTACAAAATTTGACATTTAACAATTTCATTATGTACGTATTAAAAATTAATTGTCGCTCGTTTCAAACGCTATAGGCAATCGTCGTTAGAAAACCTACCACGCTTGAAAGATTCGACGGCGCGTGTGGAGTCTGCCAACCCGCATTAGGCCAGCGTCGATAATAACTAACCCCTCCCACTGTGAGTGGAGACCCGTGCCCCGCAGTGGACAGTGAATTGGTGATGATGATGATGATGAATTTTTACATGCTCTTATGTGTTATGGACGTTTATGTGTGTACCCGCACTAGGCCAGCGTGGTAGACTACGGCCTAATCCCCCTCCTGTTTAGGAGAGGTTCGTGCTTCTGTAGTCTAGACGAACATGGACTAGGAATGATGATGATGATTTAAACAAAAAATATTTATCGCACAAAGTATGGCGGCCACGAAAATGAGTACAGGAGTCAGATGGTCATCTGAACTCGCCCCTCAGACACGTCCCCCGTAATAAGAGCCTAAGTCCCGATAGTGGCTGGGTCAACGAGATGAAAATGATAATGGAATGATACTTTGCCAAAAAAGTTTATTTATTTGGGACTCTGAAAATTCAAAAAAAATGGGAATCTGAGCTATGGGAAAGACAAATTGATTATCAAAAATATATTTCAATTCTGTCAAGGTAAATATAAAAAAAAGATAAAAATAATGATGAAAATATTTAAAAGTAAAATTACGATTTAACTTATTCAAAGTGACCACAATCGGTGCAGTAGAGTATTCTGTGACTCTGGCCGGCCGGTCGCTTGCACTTTGTACAATATATTCGTGTTTTGCGATCCTCCGATTGAGGACACTAGCCGCGTCGAGCCGGTTTTTTTGGTGACTCATTAGTTGGTCGTTCCTCGTCTCTATCTTTTTTCGAGAACTACTTCCTGTAAATCTGAATGCTTAAATTCTTCATTAACAGCATCTTTTTCCGACTCTGATCCGCTTAAGCGGATAACATCGGAAACGTGATTGCCGACTCATTGGCAGTCTCGGATTCCGTTACGTTATTCGTGTATCGGCGCTTCTCAACTTGTATCTTTTCGCCATCATCTGACAAAAAAAATAAAATGCATATCAATTTACTACTCCAAGTGTATGGGTACTGAAAATAAGGAAATAATCATCGAAAATTATAAATCTAATGTTTTATTGTAAAATAATACGTGAATTAAATATATTTTAGCAAAAAGAGAAAAATAACTTACAGCACAAGCTTTACTAACGTAAAGCTTGTGCGGGGCAGACATCGGCCCCGCACAAGCTTTACGTCCTCACTCCGTCACAGTAGACAAGAGACTGAAGGGTCTCGCGACCGCGCCCTATTGTTAGAACCTTAAACTAAATTATAATATAGGTTTTTCAGTCGATAAAATCACTAACTTATAAACGTAGTTCAAAATTTACGTGCGGTAGATATCTACCCCGGCTTGTAGTTCTAGGGTTAAATTATATGCTGTAATTAAATTATAATTTGGTGTAATGGTGTTAATATATTTATAGGTGCGTTAAGTCGACTTCAATCAACATATTGAGTGCCGTGAATAATGTATGCTTGTGTGTGTGTGTGTGTTTTCATGTATGACCCACCAACTCCACCCCCTCGTGTGCCTCCTGCCGAACACCGTTTTATCGCGGCAGTAATATTCACGAGCCATTGAATTATTCAATAGCAACACGCTAAATCCAATTAAGGCGATGCCGATTGTTAGTTTGGTCCGTCAGCGCGTGAAACTGGTCGATAATATCCGTGAATTAATTTGTGCAAACTCCTTGTTACCCAAAACATCTACAAAGCCAGCAGCACCAGAGTCTCTAATTTATACTATTATAAAATTGTAAAACGTCACTGTCTACACATTAATAATATTACAAAAGCTCTAACTCAGATCACTAATTAAGCGCTTCTGAAACCGAAATCATCTTTGTTTTCTTCGTTTCGGTTTCTTTGTTTGTTCAAGCGTCATGCAAAACCAGCAAATAAATTTTAGTCATAATCTTAAAAGTACTATTTCAAATTAAATAATGGAGTATGTCTCATCAAAATAGATCAAGTGAAACTGAAGATACAGCCTGACGATTTCAGTAGCCGCCATTATGGTACGAGAGCTCAAGTAAAAATGGTTCCTTGATGTTTAATCTATGATTATTTCGAGATTTTTCATTTAGCGACGTAAAAACCAATATTCGCGCGGACGGTTCCGCGGATGAAACCTAGTTTGTAATACGCATATTGTTTAGATATTTTTTTTTAATATCCACGCATTTCCTCAGCCAGTTATCGGCCTGTGGTACATAAAAAATACTAACAGTATAGTCTGGCTAATGAAAGTCTACTTTCATTAGCCTGGAATTATTTGCAAACTTTTTATATGACAATACGTAGTGTTTCAACGTTCAAAAATTTTCTTGATATAAGGGTATTTTTAACGGTAAAAATATAGAAAAATGTACAATAATGAAATAACTACATACATGATTATACCATTACCGTCATTCTGTTATCAACTAGGCTTCAGCGTTGTTGAGATTGTGCATATCATATAGCGGTATTCATAAGCAAAAAGTGAAATAAAATCGTTTATATATACTACTTACTAAATATAAGTTAAATTATACACTCAATAATACATAAAATATTTTGTGGATTAGGCGAAAAAACATTTGAATTCGGGGGATTTTCAAAAAAAATGGGGAGAACCAGTATCAATTTATTGCATCACTAATGTTTATTGTGTAAACGGGAATTGTACAAAAAACGGGGAGAACCAGAATTAGTCAATAGCATCACTCATCTTTAATTAGTAAACAGATACTAAGTATTCTTCTAATAATGGGGTTGCCATACTGATATTTTTTCAATTTACCGCGCTTTTTCAGTCTACTCTTATTTACCTGACTGTATTAAATATTGTATTTAAAGTTTTCCAATCCCCATTTTTATTCCCTCCCTTTTAGCTGGCCCCACGTCTAGGACTGAAGTTTCACGAGCCTATAATGATGAGTCCCTATAATTATAATAAATTTTCATTCGTTTGTCTTTCTGGATCTTACTTCTAAGACCACAATTAAGCCGAATGCTTTGCTATTTTGTACTCACATAAATACAGAGTATCAGTGCAAGGGTAAGCACACGCGTACTCAACATGACCACGGACAGCCTCCAGTTATTAGATATTTTTATTATACTACGATGGTGGCAATCAGGCTCACGACCCGCCTGATGGTAAGCGGTCACCGCAGCCTGTAGACGCCTGCAACATCAGGGATATTACATGCGCGTTGCCGACTCTTTAAAAATCTATTTACTCACCCTTTGAAGAACCCTATATTGTAGTCCCTTGGAAGAGCCTCAACAAGGAGCTCATTCCAAAATCGGAGCGTTCGCGGGAGGAAATTCCTCTGAAACCGTATTCTACGCGACCACTGAGGTTCCAGTGTGTGAGGATGAACTCCCTGCCGATGGCAATTTCTTCGATCAAAATATCGCCACCTACATTTTCAATGTTAGAATTCATTAATAGAGTTTTTCGATGGAAGGTAATCATACAGTTACGGGCGCACACATATATACAGTTAGAAAATTTGTGACAAAAACCCCGGTTAAACACAGTTGTCATTGGTGCCGACTCTGTTGTAAACGAACTTAACTAAATTTGGTCCCTCCCTATTTTTTTCTAACGTCAAACACCGAAACGAGATAGCAAACCTTCATAGCGAGTACCGACCTACGTTTCTGTCAAACGGTCCAAAAAATGTTGCGTTTTTGCGTATCTTTAATCCGTGTGTTCTGGAAGCGCGTCTAAATCTTTTAATTTTGACGTGTGTAAATGAAACTGATTGCACCAAAATTGTAGCTATCTTGTTTTGTCGTTTGACATTAGAATAAGATAGGGAGGGAATAAATTTGGTTAAATTCTGTTACAACAGAATCGGCACCATTGTAGGAATATCGCCGTCTGGAGTATTGTTCTCTCATCTCGTTCTCTATATAAAGCATCATTGGACACTAAAGGTATTGGCCGCAAACTATTGCGCATTGAGTTCGGAAATAAAGTAGTCAATACATTTTTCGTATCACTTAAGCAACATTGAAGTACGAGTACGTGTAAATTATGAATCAGAGTACACGCGTACATACACCAACTCAGACGAAGTAATATTAGATTAACAGCGAGAGACGTAATATGTTAACTATTTTTACACGTTAAGTTGAACCAGGCTTACACGTAATAAGATTATGACGGCAGCATGTCATGACCAAGACACAGCATAGTAGTACAGTACAGTTAGAAAACAAAAAAAATATCCCATATTGGATATGCTATTTATGTACGCAAAAACACAGATATATAACAAAGAGTAGATGACATGATAGTATTATATATATAAAAAATGTATGTATTAAACTAAACAGGTTCGTTTATGCTCTTAGAAAACTTAATCATATAGCAGGTTATAGAACCACACTTACAGATTATTATGGTTACGTTGAATCAATTCTTAGATACGGATTAATACTGCGGGGGAACTCCACAAATATAAATAGAGCATTTATAAGCCAAAAAAGTGTATTCGTGCGCTTTGTGACGTAGGACCATTAGACACGTGCAGACCATTATTTAAGAAACATAAAATTCTTACATTGGTTGGACTATAAT
>WUAW01038604.1:31021-46704 GCA_017165845.1 Thaumetopoea pityocampa | reverse complement strand
AACCTATGTATAACCTATATATTAGCAAATAAATCAAATAAAGTATTCATTCATATTCATTCATTCATATTGCGTGGACATAACATAACCTCATTCTCTCTATTCATGGGTACTTCAAAAACCAGAACCGGTTGAGGGTATTCCAGGAATTGGACAATAAAATTAAATCACGTTTCGAGAAATATCGCACAATGCCTACTTAATGCGAAAATAATGGCAAATATAATCTTCAGTCTCCAATCTAAGCAGAGATAGCCATTACGTCCGACAGTAGAGCAACAATTATTAATATAATGTATGAATACACACGACAATCCACGCAGCATGGGGCACGAGCGTGAAAGATGTGACGCAGGGTAATTACACAAATACATTCCTGCTCTACGTGATGCTTAGAAAGGATATCCAATTTTTTTTAGAAGATTCTAAATAATTTCTAAGAAAAAAATTACTTTTTTATAATTTATCCATATTACATAACGATTTGTGTCATAATCATACTGATTTCAATGGTAAAAAAAAACTATGTCTTCTCGATGGAAAAATAAACATAATATATACTATATAAACTATGTTTTAAATGAAGTACACTACGTGTATGTTTTTTTGAACCCTTAATGGTTAATGCTATAAAAATATAGTTTCAATACTGAATGACATCCCTACACTGTGACGTTGGTATTCATTTCAAGGAAGATCATTTTGTACACCGTTAGTAATCACTCGGTGAATTAAACCTATTACTTAGATCCGATCTCCCATTTATTCATTTTCGTTTGAAGAGAATGATATGAGATCCACGGGAAATTACTGAAACTGATCTCATTTATGTATATGTGATTGAATATTCTTGGTGAATTAGTCAACAAGTGACAAAATTTTATAATAATTGTAAAGTGGGCCAAGGATGGTCTACCCGTGGCCCACTTTTCGCCCCCGCGGGAAACGAAATGTGTCGAGTGGCGAACCACGATACCCCCTTTTTATAAGGTTCAAAAGTAATTAAAGTTCCTCATTGCGTTCCCACGGAAATAGAATGAGGTAGGAAAGGTGTCTTGAGCAAGAAATATGGAATTTGGGAAAAGGACTATAGGATATAAGATATTACTTCCTCGAAAGGAGTAAAAAGTACTCTCTAAGTACTCCCTAATCAGATACAAGATTAAGATTAAGAAAGATTAAGATTACAAATGTAAGTAATTAATATTGAAGATAATAGAGTTCAGCAGACTTTAGGTACATTAACCCAGCTGGTACGTAAGTATTAACGGAGTACGAGGCTACCTCATTACCAGCTTAATCGGATTTTTCTGGATTCAAGGTTTATAGTAAAACATAATACTGTGTACCTTATTATTTAATAACTTGTTATTTTTATTTGAGTTTTAGTGAACAGCGCAGCTGGGAGACATAAGTACATAACATTGGGTTCATTATCCTAGTCGTTATTTTAACATGAAAGTATGTTCTGAAAGACATTCCAATCAATGCGACCATTTTCTTCAATATAAATTTGATTTCCAAACATTACCGGTCTTCACGTAATAATTTTTCTTCCCCCAAGATCAACCAGTTAATTCAGATTAGCAAATACCTGCATGCTATCTGACCATGATATGTAGCCTCACCTCATGTTGACAACTCCATGCAATAACTTCGTAACTTACCTTTTTCGCATATTGAGTTGTGTAGGTCCTGTTAACCAAAAAAATATATAGTAAAATATATAATAGTTTTCTTTTACAAACTTAAAGTAGAGAAAATGATGTTCCTAAGAACACTAGATTTTTACTAGATTAGAGAACTTATATAAATTTTTAACTTTAAATTTTGATCTCCCCTAAGAACAGAAAAAGTGAGTACAATGTTATTGAATGGAGGTGTCGATATAGTATTTCCTCAATCAATTTTCAAATTAACTTTAATAAGTAGATCAATAAATATAGTTTCAGTAAGCAGTACGTTTGATTTTATAAATAACAAGATTCAGGCTCAAACCCCCCGCCCTCGCGAAACAAAACGCACGAAGGCCCCAACAACAATCTGCTAACATTCCATCATTTTAATTGATTAAAGCACCGATTTAGAATATTTCGTGATGATATACTTCGAGATTTAGGTGTTTTCTTTTTTCGAATAATTGGGTTTTAAGCTTCTTTTGTAAGTGAAATGTTTCCGATGGTGCGTAAACATATTTTTATTAATACTGTCCATATCATCCCCAGTCCATATCGTCCCCACTACAGGGGCATGGACCTCCCCAGATCAGGAGGGGGAGTATAAATTAGAAGGTTTAGAATATTTATGTATAGTGTGATTAATTTCAGCTTTTGCTGCCAAGGCCCATCTCCTGTCTCGGATTCTTGTCCCTTATTATTTCATAAAATAAATATTTATATTCTGGAAATATATTTATCAATGCATGTACCAGTAGGACGGTGCGTTTGTGCTTCCTCGATTTCTTTTTTAATTTGACCTCAGTCTTGACTGCTGCTATACTCTTCATTATAAAGCTATTTGTTCCGATCCTGTATTAGGCTTGTTCGACTTATACTCGTAGTTTTTCATATCCTTCTAATATCATCAACCCATGTAGCTGATGATCTGCCATTCTCTCGCCGCTTTAGTAATTATAACATCATTCCTGCACGTCCCCACTTTCTTTCCATCTATTTATGCTACAATGCAAATGCGAAGCATGCAAGTATTCTTAATTTTATTCGATCATGTCATCTTGTCATCGTTTATGAGGTAATATTTCTATTAAAATTATTTGTTGCATACTTGATTATACAAAGATTATAATGTATTAGCATAGTACTATTGAACCAAGTGTGAGGATAATGATTACGTTTCCTGAAGACCTACAAGGCCGTTCGACTAATTATCAGATACCGAATGACGCACACGCGCAAGCACCATCAGCCCCTCTCAGCATATTACAACTACCCCCATAACAATACCTCCCTAAGCGTGTTTGCTCCATTATTGCCGATATGAACCGCTAACTGGCCATGATTCGACAATAACGTATTAAATTCAAAGGAGATGGTTTTGGAAATTTAACTTTAATACAAGTAATTAAAGCTTCACTTGGAATACAGTATTGTTTAATAGTTAACAGTACGTTGCGAATGATCAAATATGCATTAAACTAAATTGGTAATAACCTTCTCTGGAAGGCAGAACTCACACGCGCGCCAGCTCGTGTAGCTCAGAGCAGTGTTGTCGGTTGAAGAACCAGCGTCCAAACCGTCCCAAACCCAATATTTATAAACGTTTCTTTGTTTGTTCCGTGCGCGTTTCTAAACTATTCATTCATTCGCAATGAAACTTTAATAAGTTATTAAGCGCACGCACAGTTTTTTGCAGAATTACGCAGAAGATTTCTGAGATGGTAACAACTCCTTGCGGGCGGAACATAATTACCTAGTTATTTATAAAAGTAAGAAGGTCGCTCAGTTTGTATCAACAAGGTAGTATAGACTATAATAAAAAAATATACCTCCTTCAGTTCGTTATTTCTGTTTTACGGTATTTTATAGTGATTTCATAAAAAAAAACACAATTGTCACTCAAGGTAACTACAGAGAAATTGTATCAACATAATAATATACATTTCGTTGAATGCAACAACGATTTTTGCCGTTTCACTTTTTTAGTTACATGTGAAGGTCGGCGTTTTTATCTTTAATAGGATGCTGCGTGTGTGAATTAAACCTTAGGATTCAGAGGGTACTGGGTGTGTTGTGTGGGTCATGTTAGTGGAGCCGATATGAACTAATTAGTTACGTAATACTTGGGTGGATTCTATAACATTTGCTCATATCTTCGAATAACGCATACACACTGTTATTCTATTATGAATGTAAGGAAACAACTTTCAACTGTTATAAATCTTGATGTGACAAAAGGCATAGAATACTTTCCTTACTTCTACTGATGCACCAGTTATCTTTGTCCTATGTTAAATGTCTGGTGCACTGACCTAAGTCTCACATAAACTCCGGTACACGGTCCTAAGACCGTCTGCGTTGGCTGCAAAACTCCTAACTTTTTTAACAATGATATGGGATATTGGCGAAGTTGGTGGCGAGACTTTACCTCTTTGAGTGCGACTCCCAGTGCAGCCGTCGCCACGTTCGTCGTTAAAGTACTTTATACCTTGACGTACTGTAAAGTATAGTTTGGTGCATCAGGCGCTACCTAAGCGCTGGCTAACCTAAGCCTGGCGGTGCACCCTGGCGACGACCCGTTTAGGTTCGCCAATATAATAAGGTTGTGAGCGTCCGATGTCAGTCGTCCGATGTAAGAACCCAAAATAACCACATCATTATAACGGCGGACCCTGGCAAAAACCAATAGAAACGCGATAGAGAACGGTGGTGCTGTTTAATCTATACCAGAGGTCCTCAAACTTTTTGTCTTATAGACCACTTGTAATGTTTTTCACTTTTGGGGAGACCCCCAAAGCGTAGTTAATATGAAATTTTTGTAAATTTATTAACTTCAAATGTGTTTTTGACAGTTGGCGTGGACCCCTTGCAGGTCATCATCGACCCCTGGGGGTCGATATAGACCACTTTGGCTATCAATGATCTATATTATTATAAAATTGTTAAAAGTCAATTTTTTAAAAATCAAAGATATTTAAAAATAAACGACTCGGATCGACTAATTGAAGGCATTCTGAAACCAAATCCATCGATATTTGTTTGTGTTTGTTTGTTTCTTCGGGCTTCACGCAAAAACCAGCGAGTAGATTATAGTTAAACTGTTACAGTCTTAAAGGTACCATTCCGTCTTTAATACTGCGACATGTTTCATCAAAATTGGTCCAGTAGAATTGAAGATACAGCTTGATCCCTGTTTTATTAGCCGCCTTTAAGGTACGAGAGGTTAAGTAAAAGTGGTTGTAAGGCTTTTTATATACAACATATAACAATACTAGATGGGTGCGAATTCCTTTATTCAAAGTTTCAACATTGATATCATATTGCAGTCAAAGCTTAGCAATTATAGTTTATTTTATTTTTTAACTATATTTTATGGCCTGGTTTCTGAGACCTTTACGCGAAATCATCGTTTTCATATATACTTTCATCAGTTTAACAATAAAATATCGGTGTATCATATTTTATTGCTTATTGGGAGTTTTGAAGTCAACACGATGAATACCACTTTGACCTAGTAAATTCCTCAAGCCTTGAAAAATTACGGTCACTTTGCCCTTAAAACTATCAGTCACAGTTTTATTACAATGTTTCAATATTGTTCACGATTATTGACGATTAATACACAAAACAACACCAAATGTATATATTACTAGCTTTTGCCTGCGGCTCCGCCCGCGTAATTCTCGGTTTTCCGCTACATGTGAAATCCCGGCACAATCATAGATTAGTATAAAAAGGTTAAGAACCACTTTTATTTGACTTCTCGTTTCTTAGAGGCAGCTACTTAAACAGAGATCATGCTGTATCTTGAATTCTACTGGACTGATTTTGATGAAACGTACCCTATTATTTAAATTGGAATAGTACCTTTAAGACTGTAACTGTTTAACCAAAATCTACCCACTGGTTTTTACGTGAAGCCCGAACAAACAAACAAACATCGACGGATTCCGTTTCAGAAACCTTTAATTAGTCGATCCGAGTAGTTTGTTTTTAAATGTCTTTAATTTTTTGGAAATTTGACATTCAACAATTTTGTAATATTATTGTATGTATATTTATATGTATTGTATAGACATATTATTGTATGTATATTTTATTGTATTTTTATTAATATGTTCGGTATAATTACAGCACCCTATCTAGCTATGAATCTTATTCATACATAATATTACATAATTTAAATTAAAATTAATGGAGTTTACGAAAAGTTTAAGTATATTTTTTAAGATATCTACATCAGTATTGTACACTAGCTAGACCGCCAATGTACTAGACTATAAATTAATAATTGAAGGTAATTCTCACAACTTGTAATCTTTTAAAAATTAGTTCCTAAGTTTTAAATATTAACAGATTTAAATATTAAAAAAGTAACATGTATTTTGGGGGCAAAAATTCAATTGACTACATAATTTAGTGATTATGGCGCGGCTGCTGCGGACGACCGCATTTACTAGTGTTGCCAACATAAAGGAAAATAATTTAAGAAATTCAAAATAAATGTTATAATTCATTAAACGTTTTTGTGATAAAAGAACAGGTTACTTACTATATACTATTACTGTATTGAAAATAGTATTGTATATTGTATATATTGTATTTGTACTAGCGTCCATGTGTACATGGACGCTAGTACAAAGATACAACGTCGATCTCGCTAGCAACTGTCATTTTAATCAAGCTNNNNTATATATATATATATATATATCATATATAGAGCCCACCTGTAAACGTGTTGTCATCTCATCCGAACGGCTACATCATCTGTAACTATCAGGTTGGCTTCTCTATCTTACTGGATATTTGTCACTTATATTTTACACCCCCCACCAAAAACTGGGAGCGGCTAGCCAAAAAACCGTTTTACGCCCCGCCGCCTGCGCGCCACCCGAGCGTCACAATTATGTAAATACAGTCCGTCGGACCTATTTTTATCGTATTTTTATTCCGCCATTATACCTAACGATTTTATAACAAGTAGATGTTGAATGTATACCTATATTATAGTCAACATTCGCCAAATGGAAGGTACGTATTTTCACTTCGTGCCACTGGTCATTTGAGCCCGTCTGACGAGAATAAGATTTGCTTCCCTTATCTCACTAGCGACTGGCCACCCTGGATAACTAGTGCGACTATTTTTTATTACTAACTTTTTCTTGCAACTCCGTCCGCGTGAATATTGATTACCACTACATCGGAAATCCCGATATAATCACAGATTTATATAAAAAGCTTTAGAACTACTTTTACTTGAGCTTTAGTACATTAACGGCGGCTACTAAAACAGAGATCAAGCTCTATCTTCAATTCTACACAACCGATTTTGATGAAACATGCCGAAGTATTTAAGTCGGAATAGTAGAATTAAGACTATTATAGTTTGATCAAAATGTACCTGCTGGTTTTATGTGAAGCTCGAACAAACAAAGAAAGAAACATTGACGGATTTGGTTTTAGAAGCCCTTAATTATTCGACCTGAGTAGTTCTTTTTAATAACTTTGATTTATAATATTTGACACTTAACAATTTTATAATAATATAAATGAACGCAAACCGTGCACCATGGCTAAATCTTATGATTAAATTTGATGGGACCATAAAAATTATATTTATGTTCATTATATTTATTTCTAATATGAACACTTTTAAATATATGTAAAAAAAATGAATTGATATGTGGACAACATCCAAAAATTGTAAATGAATTTATGACGACTTTGTCACAAACAAACCAACTCCAACAGTCTTCGATTCAGTGTGATAAAGCAAAGAAAAGCATTTGTTTTAATAACAAACACCAACATCACATAAAATCAACAAATGTTTCCCAAGGGCTCACTTCTAACAATTTGAGATCAGTAAATGGCGCGATCGCAGCAGTGGTTTCGGTGTAACGAGGCGGTTACCGAGCCGACTCGGCTCCGCGACGAGTGAAACCTCTCCGCCGAAACGAAACGCCTTGAAGCATTATTTCCAAATTATTTCCCGTTAGAGAACATTGGAAAATTTAAAAACTTTTACTTTTTGATATAAAAATTGGAAATAGCTCGTTGAATCTAAAGTAATTTGAGGTAGAGACGATTTGCAGTAAAGCGTGACGTGATAATTTACATTCTATTTTTTTTTAAATAAGAATATTATCCGAAACTTGAAACATACATATTTTACAAATGGCAGTTCTTGATGTGTCAAGCTAAAGAAAGTAGGTACCACCTTATAGTTGGTGGACCGTTCATTCTGGTCAGATGAAACGGACTCTTCGAACGGCGCTGACCCATTGCTCGTGCGTAAACACGCGTTGCCATAATAATCGGAATAATATATCAAGCGGAACTTTTTGTGTTTACGGTGGATGCAGCCGCTACTTATCTCCAGAGTGCATCTGTGATATAAAAATTAAAATCGTTAGGATAATAGCGTTACTCCACTTGCAGCTGGACGTTTGGTTGCAGAAGAACACACCCACATCTATAAATAATGATAATATAATAAGAGAAAGTCATTTTGTTAATTTCCATTTAGTAGAGCGTTGAAAGGTTTAAGCGCTCAAAGTCCACACCGAACCGAATGAAGACTAAAAGTAGGGCGAGGTGTGCCCAACACACGAGGTAATTGTGTTTTAGGAAGGTTTGCTTCTTATCTCCATTTACGATATTAGGTAATATGATAAACCTATTATCATACGCTACGCAGAACATTATCAAAATTACTGAATCACGTAAAACGCGAGACGTGATGTTATCAAGGTTTAATCAACGCCGTAAGGTTTTACAAGGAGCAATTACGGCGCAGCCTTCGTCTGCACGCGGGAATCTAAACATCCCACTGTTATGGGGCACAGTACAGTATAATTCCTTTTATAATTATTTATTCACGCATAAATTTTAAGGAGTTTGTTTTTTCATGAAAACAGCGCCACGACATCTACTTGAACTGCTATTGAATATGTTTTCCAACGAATCTTTTTCTTTTCTTTATTTTTTAAATAATTTATATGGAGTTTATAAAATTCAACAAGGCTACTTAAAGAATCAAGAAGAAATAAAGATTATTTGAAAATGTTATATTGTATGCTCACGGATGCTGTGTAAACCTGCTAAGGTATATACCAGAATGATGGGTAGCAGCATCATCCTGTTATTAAATCAAAATATACTGCGATGTCCAAGACACTTACCAAGCGTAAAGATTCTGGCAAACCCCTCCTATTTAAGGAGGAGGTTCATGTCTAGCGGTGGACTTTCACGGCTGGCACGTCACTATGATGTATTTGCACTTGTGAATATGTTGACAGTGGTGTTAATTCTGTTGTAACAGAACTTAACTAAATTTACTCCCTCCCTATCTTTTTCTAATGTCAAGCACCAAAACGAGAAAGCTACAATTTTTGGTGCTGTCAGTTTCGTTTGGAAACGTCAAAATTAAAAGATTTAAACGCGATCTCGGAACACACGGACTAAAGATACGCAAAAATGCAACACTTTTTAACCGTTTGATTGACAGAAGCGTAGGTCGGTACTCGCTATAAATGTTTGACATAACGAGATATCGTTCTGGCGTTTGACATTAGAAAAAGATAGGGAGGGACTAAATTTAGTTAAGTTGTTACAACAAAATCAGCACCAGTGATATCTGTGAATTAATCACACAGATGTTCTTTCTAGCAGTGGAACAAGTTTTACTACTAGTAATTAAATGTTCCGTGTGGCAGGCTGATCCTACCTTAAGCATACAGATTTTCTACTGTCTCTTCTCTGGTCTGCCTCCACATCTAAACCTGTTATATTTGTTTTATGATTCCTTTTAACTTTATATGTAGGTGCATTTTAAATGTTATTTCAACAAATGTTTATTCAAAGTCTCAAACAAGGTATATTTTGTTAATTAATGAAATTAAAGTTCTAAAAGTGAATTTAAAAAATATTTTGTGTAGACAGGACTACTTACCGTCAAGTGAGATGTAAGCTCGTTTGTTACATGATACAAAAAATATGATGTAAAAAAAACAATTTATCATTTAAATGACAAGACAAGTCACAACGGCTGTCGTAAATTGTTTAGATATTACTCATTTAAAAAAGGTAATTTAACTAACGCCCCACGATTGATGTCGTTACTGGAGTCCTAAGTAATACATCTCTTCAAATTACCATAACTATTATAACATTTTAAAACATCATTGTTCTTACCGACGAGCATTTAATTGTCTTTGGTCTTTACATTACATTATCTGAGTTACCGACCTATTAAGGGCTTCTGAAACCAAAATCTGTTATTATTTCCTTTGCATCTGTCTGTTTGTTTGAGCGTCACACAGAAACCCACAGATAGATTTTGGTCGTACTATTGTAGTCTTAAATGTAACCTTAAATACTGCAGCATGTTTCATCAAAATTAGTCAAGTAGAACTGATGAACCAGCCTGACCTCCGTCTCAGTAGCCGCCACTATGGTACCACAGCTCAAGTAAAAATGGTTCTTAGACTTTTTTGTAAATCTGTCATCACTTGGATAGTTGGCGATCTACCACTGTGCGTTCCTCGCGCTATTTATTTCCACGCACCACCATCCTGTGGAATGAGGTCCCAGCAGCGGTTTTTCCAAGCGGATATGACTTGGAGACCTTCAAGAAACGAGCTTACACCATTCTTAAAGATCGGCACGATGCGATCCATCTGGTGTTGCGGGTGTCTATGGGTAGCAGTGATCACTGACCATCAGCTGCAAGCCTGACTTGACCTGCAAGCCCTTTTATCCCATCTTATATAAAAAAAGAAATCTATAATTATTTCGAAATATTACATTTAGCGTAAAAACCATGCCATGTGTATACACACATGGCACAGACGAAGGAACCAATTTAACCTATATAAATCTATTTATTAGCCACTACTAAGTTTCGGATGGTGCGTTTAGCAGTTCATATAACAGTAATTATGTAGGCACTGTGAGGAAAATTACGCGTCAGTACCGAAATTGATGTTCAGCGCGTCCATTAGTCAAAGTCGCCACAGAGAAGTTCGTAACGTTTTCATAAAAGTTTCTTTCCCGCCCAATGTCAGGGCAATTATTTTTTGTTTTTTGTCGAGTTCAAAATATAATTTAAAAAAAAAGTAACTCTTATTATACGCTATGGAGTGTTCGGGAGCATTCTCCGTTTTCATTGACCACGTGCGTTCTCTGTGAGCAGCTGTATGTGATGGAATTGACTATAGAAAACAATGAACGCGAACTCGAAATTTTTTGTGGCAAATTTCCTCCTAAACGACAACATATTTATATTATATGGATGAATTAAGCTACTGCATCGGCAATTAGCTACGCTAATAATTATTGGAAAATTAACTAATAGTTAACAGATACATTTCTATCAGCAACAAATTACATTTTTGAGATGTTTGGAGTTTTCAAAGAGGTCGCGGCCCGTCTGGTCGGCACAACGGGCGATCAGAACGCGGGCCGCTGTTTGCTTCAACGTTTAACAACAGCTGTACGACGAGGGAGTGCGGCCGCGTCACGGGCGCCCACCGACCGACCAGAGTGCACCTCTCTTGGAATATTTATTGGTTTAATTTAATTATTGTTTTACTAACACTTAATTAATCTTCCTACATTGAATTCTGTTTGCTGTATAATGTGAAAACACTATT
Organism: Thaumetopoea pityocampa; assembly: GCA_017165845.1. NCBI lineage: Eukaryota > Metazoa > Arthropoda > Insecta > Lepidoptera > Notodontidae > Thaumetopoea > Thaumetopoea pityocampa. Next base: position 35,372 of record WUAW01038604.1, on the reverse strand, counting down.
TGACAACACACTACAAGAGAAGGGCATCTGGTATAAGGCGACGCAGGGCGAGCCTCCTCGTATACCCTGGACTTCCAATGTCAGTATGAGCAGAACATTTACAGTTGTTGCACACACTCCAAGACCCGGAGATATCCCACTGAAGAATGTTGTCTTTTTAATGAAGAAAACTAGCAGCCCTGATTGTGAGCAATGCGGAATCGATAAAGATGTCCACCACTTGTTGGTGGAATGTGTCCGATGCAGGCGGGAAAGGGTGACATTAATCTCCGAATTAAATGTAAATGTTCTTGATGTAGGTACTTTTTAAACATTCTTATTCAAGCCATTCAGCAAACACGCTATCAAAATCGATAAATGTGTAACAGTTTAATGAAGATTTAATCTCCTCTTTCTGTGTAGGTAGTTTTAGGATACAATCAGGCTAACATTACCATATTTGATTAAAAGCCTCTACATTTTATTATTAATAAAGATATTTAAAAGACTAACATTTAATTAATCAATGATATGCCAAGTAGAGAAAGACCAGAAATAAACCACGTATCAATTAAGATACACAAGCAATGAGATGCGTGTCAAATGCTTATTCGTGAATAAATCCTTGATTTATTAGATTCATTTTTTTTCTCACAAGTACACTACCAAACTACAGGCTGACATTATTGTATCCAAAGCTTGCACTATATCGGAGCTTTTGTTTCACTATAAACCTCAACGGTTGCATTATTCAACAGGATTCGAAGACTCCTAGAACTCAATCAGAAAGCAGTTCACTGTGATGTTAACGCTTAGTGGGCGACTTAGATAAATTAAAGTCGCTGTAAATAAGATAAATCGCGAGTGAGCCCGCCCCGGACGGTCCTCGCAGCGTATAGCGAAGCACCGCGAGTGACTTTAAAGAAATTCCTCATGAGCAGAGAGTCGGCATCTCAACTACGTACATTAGCGGCTTTCCATTGCTTTGCCTTTTTTTACGCAGAGAGAATTCTACATAGGACTTCCACAAGTCGCGAGGCCGGCTTGTGGGGCGTGTCAGACTCCTACTGACTAAAAACTCTGCGGCGGCCATCATCGACATATTCAGGGGTTCCGGGATCCCCTGTGGATGACTTACGGCTCCTCGGTATCTCGTGGTTGGTGCGTTTTACGGTGCGTTGGTACATACAATTTACTTCAGATTTGAGATTAATTCTTTATTGTACAAATCACAAAAAATATGGTTATTAAAAATAAAATAAATAAATTGAGATGTTAGTAAAATAAATACAGATCTAGATGGAATCGCGGATATAGACTAGATTCAAAAGCCAGCGAATTTTTGGTCGTTTTTATTTCGCTCTCCATCAATTCCACTCAATTCAGTTCAATTCAATTCTCTTTTTCTTTTTTTTTAGATATAAAAATCCATTTCTTATTCTTATTTACTGTCGCAGTCTAACCCGAAAGGTTCATACGCACAAAAGAAAAAAGCCGACAATGTAACAACCCTTAATCAAGGACTGAGCAACCCTCTTGATTAAGTGGGGCCTGTCACCGGGCTGCGAATAAGGGGTAAACACGACCCCGTGGATGAATTATAGCGCGCCTGAACATCGATAATAGGCAGCAGTATTTATGGGTTGGGTTAAGGAAATATTTGGGATCTGATTTGAGCAATACGGCCAAAGGGATGAAGGTAATTGAAAAGGGATGGTGTTCTACTGCGCAGTGAGATAATTTCTTTCTCTTTTGTGCTAAGTTGCCGTTAAGGTGCAGTTACACAAAATCTGTATGTAACACATTTTGTTTACAAGTACATTGAGCAAAACCTCACAAGTTTAGAATTCATAACGTTGAAATCCGCGGGGAAACTAAAGTCACCGATGTGAGCTGTCGCCCAAAGGATTGCAAAACTGAAGTGAACGCAACGCGCGACGCCGGTGAACGTTGAGCGGCGGACAGGGGCCGCGCGTGTGGGGGTTGATGATATTTTTTGGGTAACAAAAAAAGCAAGGGTGGTATAGAACTACAGTTGGGGTCTTAAGGTCTTGAATATCAACTCCTAAAAAATATGGTGCCAAGTGACCCCCGACTAAGCAGACCTTATTAGAACTTACAGGAACTTACAAAAACAGGAAGTTGTAGTGGGGTCTGGTCCACCTATTCATCTACCATGTCACGGACACGGAGGCTACCACTGATATGTAAGTGAAGAAATAACGTCTTCAGCAGTGCCCGAACTCAACGCGGCTGCTCTCACCCATTCATCGCAGGGTCACGGAGCGGCAGCGACCTGATTTCATATCTAATATCTTTCCTATGAATTATTTATTAGGTGTTGGTGGGTTTGCATAAGAAACAATTGCCATCGTCAGATGGAGTGATGGCATCAGCCAATCACTCCATACAGGGCATTGTTTTTTTCTAAAGAAAAGACAACTCCCGTATTAGGAGTAATTCCTGTGTCGCGGGGACTTTACAAACATTCAAATAACGGGAACACAGAACACCCAGACTCAGAACAATAATTTTTGGATTACACAAATTTGTTGTTCCGTGTGAGGATCGAACCCACAACACTCGACAGCGCAGTGAACACTTAAACCGCTGCGCCATTCGTGCAGTCTTCTTTCAATACATACATACGTACATACACTCACGCCCTTTTTCCCTGGCTCTCCGGAGGGGAATCGAACCCCGGTCTCCCGCGTTACAGGCGGGTATACTGACCACTATACTACCGAAGAATTGGGGTAGGCAGAGACCACTTCTTTCCACTTGCTACAAGCAAGATAGCTATCCGTAGCCCAGTTTTTGCTCCCGCGAGAAACAAGACGTGTCTGGTGGCGAACCATGACGCCGCCATTTTAAGGTTCAAGTGTCAAAATGCCTCATTGCGTTCCCACGAAGAGGAAGGAAAAGGAAGGTAGGAAAGGTGTATTGAGCAAGGAGTATGGAATTTGGGAAAAGGATACTACTATCTCGGAAGGAGTAGGAAGAGACAGTAATAGCTCGGGGGCCCGGGGTCGCTTACCCGTATACTTAAGTCTATTTGCCGGACAGGCTAAAAGACCAAGTACTCCCTGACCGATCTTCTTTCAATTCTTTTAAATATGACAGTATGATGGTAAGCTTTTGAACTATAGAACTTAAAGAAATGCCGTTTTGAAAACGTTGTTTTCAATTTTAAATTAAATTGTGGTATAATAATACTAATCAAGCGTAAACTTTTCACATTTTTAATATTTACATTTTGAATATTTACTTTTTTAATTAGGTTATTTTTTAACTTTGTTAATTAAATTCATTGTTACCTAATTAAATAATTCTTAGTGATTTTTAATAACAGCTCTCATTATAAAGTAACTTTATTTAAAAAATATATGATATTTCTTTTCTTAATTTATCAACTTTCAATCCTAATATTTTTTCTAACACAATGAAGATCAAGACATGAAATTAGAGCGATTTGTAAAGTATTTTTTAATTATTTGTGAATCTGGTAACTTGCGTACACGCTTCAATATGTTTTTTTTTTCATAGTTTTATTTAAAATTGAGAATTAAGAATGTCTTCAAAAAAGACACTGATGTAATACTAAAAGTTCTTAAATACATATGTCCCTATATGTTATATTATATAGAGACCCGAGTACCAGTAAACTCTAGTAGTAGTTGGCTTGCGCTCAACTGTGCTAGAGAGGCCCTTGCGCCCCAACTAGATGTTACATCCAAAAATAGACAAAAGAGGGTAGAATTAGGTACTAGTAAAATCTCCAAACACTTACAGCGGGTTACATGTGACAACGCTCAATAACATTTTACCACAAATGTCTCCTGGACTCAGCTCCCGGCGCTCACACTTACGTACGTTCCAAGCAATTTGCTTCAGTTTCACCAGCGTCTAATGGCCCGTAGTGGTGCGCCAGGCTCGCTCCGGTTGCCCGCATATGTTTGCATTTTGTATTCAGGTGAGTTTTATGCTTCTCATTTAATAAGAACAATGATATTGTAATATTTGTATATTCTAATATAGATGTATTTGGGATACCGAAAAATAAATCCCATAGTCGAAAGTATGTTGTCCGGCAAATAGGTCTACTCAATTAAATAAAAATGTTTTCTTTATAGCAGCATCTCGAACGTTGGACCATTTAACTAACTACGTAATTACGTGTTCCAATCAAAATTCTTTTAAAATTCAATTTAAAAAGTTGTCGTTGAGTGAGGCCTATTATTATGTGCGTGAGTAGCTGAAAAATAAATTCAATTTGTATAGTTAGACGATTGAATGAGAATTTATCAGGCACAATAACATCGAAATTTGAATTTTATGGATTGATATCATCATCATCCCCAGTCCATATCGG
>WUAW01038604.1:0-12648 GCA_017165845.1 Thaumetopoea pityocampa | reverse complement strand
GATATAAGATACTACTATCTCGGAAGGAGTAGGAAGAGACAGTAGTAGCTCGGGGGCCCGGGGTCGCTTACTCGTGTACTTAAGTCTATTTGCCGGACAGGCGAAAAGACTAAGTACTCCCTAACTATATTATTACTATATTATCCTAATAGGTTGACCACTGTTGATCCTGTCCAGGCGAGCGACAGGTCCTCAACCGGTAATGTGAGATCAGAGGAAGGCCTTTGGGTGGCCGGTGGAGACTTCGGTCACTCTAACTATATTCGATTTCCCACCCGTTAATTTGGCAGGGCTCTATCCACTAAAGGGTTGCGTTTGTTTAGAGGCGTTGGTTTGAAGAAGCCGGTGAAGATGTGGCAGGTCTTGTTTTATAGAGTATGGTGCCAAAGATATGGAGCCTTGATGAGCAGGCATCTTGTTCTACCGAGAAGGATAGAGCCAGCTCTATAGAGTGAGAAACCTGCGGAGAAAGTCCGAAGATGAGAGAAGTGAATTAAAGAATCAGTTTGTTTCATGGGCTGAACTTACGTCTTATGACACTGACTTTTTTAGACTAGACAAAACAGCGCTGCGCCAACTATTTTATCTGTGCACTAGTTTTGCCCGTGGTTCCACTCGCGTAAAAATCTGTTTTCCGTTACAAGAAAAATCCTGAAACAATCATAAATTTATATAAAAACCCTAAGAACCACTTTTACTTAACCTCCCGTACCTTAACGGCGGCTATTAAAACAGAGATCAAGCTGTATCTTCAATTCTACTGGACCGATTTTGATGAAACATACCGCAGTATTTAAGTCGGAATAGTCGAATTAAGTAGAACTAGTCGATCTCAGAATTTTTTTAATATCTTTGATTTACAAAATTTGATGTTTAACAATTTTATAACATATCATTACATTATTCAAAGATATACTGGTAAAGAATGCCCTACACTTTCAATTTTTCAAAAAATGATTCCCGTCAAATTAGTTGAACACTATGAACAGTTAATCACCGTTATAAATTCAGCGTAAAACGAACTAGAGTTCTCGGTAATAATTTGAGAAACAAACATGAGTAATGTTGAAATATTTAGTGTTTCTATAGTTCTGTACACAGTCGGCCGGCTGTGAAGTCGGAATGACGTCATTTATACAACACTAAATTAATTTCAGTTCACACGACTCCGGCAAAGTCCCGGGCAGCCGGTGTCATTAACGAGGCCTGTGTGATAACAGTTTAATAGGTTACTGCTGTATAGTGTAATCCCTTAGAATGCCGCGTTCAAGTGGGTCAACGATAAACGAGATTATATAACAGTACAAGTCTACTAGTTTAAGTTATGAACGTGAAAAACTCGGGAACATTCGGCCGTTTTCGGGTCTCACTCGTTGAAACGATCAACATAATGCGTATCGTTCATTGTAAACCAGTTTATCAGAGAACAGTAAACTAGTCTATGTGTTCACGGTAAAGAAACTGTCTAAAAAACTGTTCATTTATTCAACGCTCACGACTGTTGTGTATTACTTTTGTTATAAAATCTTGAATTAAAAAAAAAAGATGACATAATTAGAGAATTTCTTCGGATCACGCCGCTCGCATCGAGCAGATTATCCCGAGTAAACCGAAATTACATTAGAAAATTCAAAACCATTCAGAAGCGTATTGTGAAAACATTATCCCCCTCCTCCAATACCGTGTACGAATAAGAAAAGCCATGAGGCAGCGGAGTGTTTGCATAATAGAATGACCCGCAGTACTCAACAAATCATTGCTCTCGCACGCGTTAGTGGTGGGAGGACCGGAAAATATCCAATCAATGATTACTGACTCCAAATTAAATTAATAATATTATTGGATCAAAAACACTTCACCGAGATGTGTGTCTTACAATGTATACATCAGTAATAGCTTGAATGTATATCTAAAACACTGTTTCAGCTTATTAATACCGAAATGTGGACTGACAGAGAATCTCCCCAGCATCTCATCGCCAATACACTTCGTGTACAAAGCTCAGATAAATGTAATGTATTATTTATAAGTTGGATAAAGGAAACGTAATCTATGTACATAATACAAACGCAGGTTCCTAAAAAAAATACGGTAATTCTGTTGTAACAGAACTTAACTAAATTTACACTCTCCCTATTTATAATGCCAAACGCCAAAACGAGATAGCAAATATTTTTAGCGAGTACCGAACTACGTTTCTGTCAAATGGTACAAAAAATGTTGCGATTTTGCGTATCTTTAGTTGGCATGTTCCAAGATCGCGTCTAAATCTCTTAATTTTGACGTGCTTAAACGAAACTGACAGCACCAAAATTGTAGCTATCTCCTTTTGGCGTTTGATATTAGAAAAATATAGAAAGTGTATAAATTTACTTAAATTCTGTTACAACAGAATTACTATTACTGGCTCGTGTTGTAAAACAAATACATCAGGGCGTGGGGAAAATGTTACTTCAGTATATGACTAAGATTCGCTCGCGTCTCCGTCCGCGTGAATATCAGCGTTCGTGCTAAATAGAAAATTCCAAAATAATTATAGATTTACAAAAGCAATCAACAATCACTGTTACTTGAGCTCTCGCACCGTAACAGCAGGTACTACAAAGAAGAATCAGCTTTATCTTCAGTTCTACTCTACTTGACCAGTTCTCAATCTCAAGACTGCAATGGTGTAATCGAGATCTACCAGCCGGTTTTTGCGTGAAGCTCGAACAGACAAACAAACAAACGCGAAGAGAACAAAAGATGATCTCGGTTTCAAAAGCCCTTAATTAGTTGATCCGAGTTAATAATATCAAAATATATTTTAAAATCTGTTTAATGCACAGACAATAACGGTATACAGTTTTATAACAGTGGATTTGCGTTTTCTGTAGCGAGTTTATATTTATTTATATTTTAGATACTTCGTTTGAGATTAAAATGTATGGCCAATTTAATGAACGCATAAACATACATAGTATATTCTATGGTCTCTGCCTACCCTTATGGGATACCGGCGTCAGTGTATGTATGTATGTATGTATGCATAAACATACTGTCAAATAATATTTTAAATTAATATTATATTATATTTATAATATTTTTTAAATTAATTTTTAAACTGAAAATTTCAATATAATCGTACGGTTGTTTCCCGTTCGATTTTTTACATTATTTTAATTGTGATGGCGAATACAATTAAAAAGAAATCTTTATGTGAAAACAGTACTAAATTTAGTGGTCAAATGAGGTGGTCATTAATATTCTAAAAATAAACGTAAGGAAGAGGGTGCGCGTAGTGGGAACATCTCGCTATCTCTGTCGCGCGTTCATACCATAATGGCGGTGATGTCATGAAACAATATGTGCATCCTTTTTTTATAACTTTACCATTACTCCCACTACCAAATTTGAAAGGTTTTTTAACTTAATACTGAACTGATTTATAAAATTATATTTTATATGCAATCTATATAAGTTATCGATAAAACTAATATAAAAAATCGATTTAACTACCATATTAATACGATTACGTGTCAAATACCCTTACCCTTGTCGATGATGTAATAAAAATCGACAATATGTTTAATTATTACTATTATATTAATTCATACACTACACCAAGCTACAGAGCTCTAAACCAATTGACTTCAAAGTGTTCCCATCACTAAAACACAAAAGGGTCGCGCTTACGTATGAAGGGCTCCGTTTACAAATGGCGGCCGCTTTGGTTGTTTTAAAGAAGATCGAGACGTTACGCCGACCTCGGGAAAAACGGTCCGTGGTGACTTGTGGGGCGGTCCTCTGATCTGTCTCTATCGCCGACACGATTAATGTCCGCATCGGAAGTAGTGAAGACGATTGTACGATGTGATTAATTCACACGGCTGTGGGTCCGTCAAGTCGTTAACAGTGTGGTGTCGCCCCCCAGTGTCACAGTAATAATGTGAGGTGGTGACCTCGCAATAAACGGCGTACGGAACACAGTTATCGAATAAAACTACCGCGTCGTGTTCCGCATCTAACAATGTCACACTGCGTTCAGAGGTTGCTCTGAACTGTGCGAAGTCCAGACAAATAATTCTCATCACCGAAATCGTACAGTGGGGTGTCCGCGAATTCCCCGAACAATTGAACCGGACGAGCGACCCCCGCCCGAACTTCTCAACGGCAATAACACCGACTAGCGCCCCCGAACGGAACTTTTAATTTTCTCACACTATGCACCGTTAGAAGGTGGGAACGTGTCCGCTATGCGGGGTGGAGTTTGTGAAACGTTCAGTACTTTTTTAAATCAATCGTTTCTTTTGAAAAATTTCGCTTTAAACTAGCTCTTGTGTATATGGGTACGAATCCCCTAGTGTGGACCCCATATTCGATGGTATATGCACTCAATGTATACAATTATAAAATTGTTTAATGTCAAATTTTGTAAATCAAAGATATTTAAAAAAATTTACTAAAATTTATTTTTATAATCCACGTGCATAGTTATAGAATTTCATACATTATGTCATGGTGCAAATGTGACAATTTACCGTGGCAGGTCGCTAACTAGCTCTTTGTACCCGTACAGCGCTAATTCTGTGCAGTTCCACGTCTCGGTGTACACCGATCACGTTAGTTAACATTCGTCCGCGCTAACAATTGTTTTCAGGCGAGTCTGAAATATCAAATATACGTACAAACCATGTTACAGTACCTGAAGCACTTATTATTCACCACGCTGCACACTGTGAGTCTGCCCGAGTCCACATTCACCCCCACTACAGGTGCACGGAACTCATCAGGAGGGACATTAGGCCGCACTCTATCACGCTGGCCTAGTGAGGATTAGTAAACTTCAAATACGCACGCGAGCATGCACGTTTCTTCAGGAGGTTTACCTTCTCCGTTAAGTACATCGGTGTCTACAATGTAGACCGTACAACAAATCAATAGTACATAACTGGGCTCGAGCCCACGACCTTTCGATCGTCTGTTGTGTCTATAACTACTAAACCACCAATGCACTATGATTATCTAAATTTATAAAACTTCCCATCATTTATTTTATTTTGATTCTAACATCAGTCAGCGGTCTGTATTTTCTTTTAATTATTTAACTGTCACGTCCTCCACAGAACTCATAACAAACATCCTCCCTTTTATGATCATTTGGGTAATTAAGTAGGAAACAAAAATAATTCGCCGCCCTCGCCCACAGATGGCCCTCCGAAGGCGGAAATGGCGGCAGCACTGGGCGGACCGCGGCCGGAGCCGGGCTCGTTATGTCGCGTGAATACTCTTATTATTATGTGCTTACAACGTGATAACAGAACATATATTAAACCAATTGAATCAATTGGTTATGATCCTGTTTTCTGTGCTAAGGGTCCCGGGTTTATTTTGTTGCTCCTTTTAGAAACGATGAGTGAGATTCGATTGATGAAACGAATATACCGGGCACATGTGTGTCGAAGTGTCGGAAGAGGACGCCCAAGAAACCTACCTTGATAATATCAATATATCAATAACTTGTTTCCAAAAGGTCAAGTTTGTAGCACCCTTAATGATGAAAATGTATGAAAAAATGTATGAAAGTGAATGAGGCAAGAGAAGTGTATCAGGATCGTAGTATGAGGCAAACTACGTATATGTTCTCTGCCTACCCTTATAGGATTCCGATGTGATGCATATATGTACACTTCACCCAAGTCATTATATCAAAATATATCTAAAATCTCCTCAATTTTGTCTGTCCTATTCCTTAGTTTTGTTCTATCTCAATTTTCCTATAACATACTGTACTGTGCCATATCTCGCCAGTCGCAATATAAAAAATCAATTTACTCCTGACAAATGCAAATAATAAATTTACGCTGAACAGAACTTGCGGAGATATTCTCAGCGCATAACTCTAAAAGACTACGTGCACTCGACGGCCGGCGATCGTCAATTCCCACGTGGAATAGAATTCACGATTGTAACTGAGAGAGCATTTTCGAAGGTGTCACCGTTGTTGGCCGGGAATATAATGGCAAGTTTACACACGACTGCAGTGTTTGAATTATACTGTATATATACTAGCCAAAATATTGTACTGAATTTTAATAATCGTATATCGGAACTGTCATTAGTATGGGACGTCAATTGACAACGAAATACAAGTGTGAAATTGCTACACTTCGACAGGGTCTACAATGAAGTTCGTGCATACGCGTCGGTGAGGGAAGACTGCGTGCGACCGTCTTACTCAATTCTCGTCTAGACTCCGGACGGACAATACTGCTTAGAAGCTGTTTCATGTTTCGTTGTTAACGTTTGATTTTAAATTTAAAATAAATCACCGATTAGCTTGCTGCTTTCGTCTTACTTCGCACATTCCTACGACCTGTAAAAAGTATAACTGTGGCGATCATGGTAACAACGGATATACCAATCCGTTAAATATATTATAGTTTTGTATGTATCTTTAGACATCTGTCATCCAGGAGGTCTCCACACAAAGTCACGGCCTCAAATCCGGTATGGATTTACAAAAAAACTATGTTATAAATAATGTTATAATGTTATGTAACTATGTTATGTTACAAACTAATGTTATGTTATGCTAATAGCTTATCTAAATGGTGAAATACAAAGATACGTGTACGAAGGTTAACTTCACGCAAACTTGCCTTGCCTGATCGCTGATAACAGCCTACGTACAATGCAGCGCGGTGCGGTACTGAATGTGAAATTCAAATGCGTTTGGACATTCTCATTACATATTACTCCATTTCAATACTCGTATATGTACAAATCGTTTTCATTCTTATTTTTAAAGTTCTTATTTTAATGATTTTTTGAAATGATTAATATAGAACTATAAATTACATTTACTTTTATAACAAATTATATAATTCTGTGATTCTGAACGCATATTTTGTGATTAGAACCGACTAGTCGGTTTTATAGAGTGCGGCTCATGTAATCAATCATAATAAATTCCTAGGAATATATAATATTTTATTATTCTTATAAATATTTCAAACTTCAGTTTCAGTTTGGTGGGTTCCAACCCACAGCTTTGCTTGGTATTAATCCAAGAATTCATTCTTGGATTAATACCAAGCACTCGATACAGTGAGCCACAGAGGAACAACTAACACACAGAGGTGCGCGCGTATATTCACGTTTACTAGTATTGTATTGGTCTAAATGTCTGACTGCATTATGTTGGCTTAGTCTACTGCTGAGTCAAAATATGGGCACTGAAGAACGATAAAAGGCGAGGGTGTGTTCAAAAGACATTACGTTTGAACCGTTTAAGACTACAGCGGATCGACAACACAACTCGCTGTCAAGCAAACATGTTATCGTACTATGGACCGAACTTAAGCGTGATCGATTTCGAAACCTTATCGCTAGCAAACAGTAATCATAGCTCACTCTACACATATGTTGTTTAGTCACAAATAGAACATCCTACTGTGAAAGAGTCGTTTGTCTCTTGTATTGTCGAGCAGACAAAACGTCTTTATTGATGCTGTTTTACTGCAATATGAATGAAACCGAGATGACCGCAGGTGGTCGCCGGCCACTGCATGGGAACTGCAACCTTTTGGTCGACATGCATCCGTCTGGTCGATAGTGCGTTGTTAATGAGAGAGTGCGGTGTAAATTGTATCGCGTCCGTAATGTGAACGCGCCTTTAATCGCCGAGCGCGCGGCGCACGGGCGCCATACGTGACCGTTATCGAGACAGCGTGAGACGCGTGGAGCATAGGGCGCACCCGGTCACGTGTCAAGGGGATGACAGCGCTGCGAATGTTTTATTTAATTTCGTAATTACGAGGTAGGAGCTCCTAAATTTTATAACGGAACCCCTAATGTTATAACCATTAAAATAGCCCTGCATCATTATTTTTAGATTTTGCCAAAAAAAAAAACAATTACAGCGTAATCCTCTACCGGTTGTGAAATTTACGTCAAAATGATACCACCCATTTCAGATATTAGCAAACAGTAAAACAGGGATATAAGAATATGTATGTATATACAGTCAAGTCTATTAATACCAATAGAGGCAACCAAAAGCGTATATATGTAGTAAACACACACATGTGCCGATCTGATCTAGTGTTTCCCACCCGGTAGAACAGGGTTCGAGTCCATCGTTTCCTATATCGTCTTCATAGTCATAACAGCCCACAACCGTCCACTGCTATTTAGCAGTGGCCTACATTTGTAGGCCTCCTCCAATGGTTGCCACACTGAGCTGGTTTCAGCGGCCTGCATCCACCGATTGCCCGCAACCTTCGTCAGGTCATCGGTTCACCTAGTGGGGCGGCAACCCACAGTAAGCTTTCCAGTTCGGGGTCGCCACGCCAGCACCTCAGGGCCCCAGCGTCTATCGGTTCTACAGATTATGTGCCCCACCAACTGCCACGTTTATTCTAAAACTTCCATTAATAAATTTTAAATTCACATTATTTTCACCTTAATATAACGAGATCGCTTGGCACGGACGGTATTATCGTAAACTCAAGGCTGAGTTACCATTCTCGCTGGTCGTTGGCGGTAATAAATTATAAAAAAAATTTACGAAGCAATTTCGATTTCAGTCTAATATTTAGTAATTTGCCATTTTACGATCGCGACACCTTTTTATCTGATCAAAATAACGAGGAAAAAAGTTTAAAGATAAAAAGAGTCTTAAAACCATCGCAAATTTTGAATAAATTATCAAAGTGTTCCGTACGGTCGTCCATCAAAGCAGCTACAAATAATTTCCCTGGGGGACGCGGCAGGTGCGGGTGTACTGCGATTAACGCTTTCTTATGGGATTTCTATAGTTTTAAATTTGATATGCATGGTATGACTACATGACAGGACTTAAGGGTTTATGAAACTACTGCAATAAGGAAATTAAATCGGTAAGATAGTAGTAATATTACTACGGAGCATTTTTAAGTTCGAGGAGTGGGTAATATAGAATGGAAATAAAAAAAACAAAATTATTTTTCCATTTCCATATATTCACCGGCAAGACGAATACATTTTGCGTGTTTTTCGATCAACCTATTTATTTATTTATGCCCTGCGCGTTCAATAGAACAACGCCTACAGGGCGCTGTTGGGGCTTCTGCACACTGCAGTGCATCGCGGATGTTCGCGGATGCACATTACTGATGACTACTTTGCAGTAATGCAAAAAAACTTGTCGTCTGTACTACGCAGGGTGAGGGATGGCTGCAATAAAAATGTTTTGTCTTTGTCTCCAAAATACGCCGAAACTGCTGCTTTAACCTCATCATCAGTGGTAATTTTTTTACCTCTCAGCTATTCTTTCATTTTAAAAAATAGTTAATATTCACACGGGGCTAGGTCTGGACTATAGGCCGGGTGATTTAAAATATGGAAGCCCACCTTATGCATGGCAGCCAACGCAACGCGGCTCTTATGAATAGAGACGTTGTCGTATAAAAGCAGCACACCTTTCCTCAATTATCACTGTCTTTGTTCTTTAATAGCTTCTTTTGATTGCTCAAATATAGAAGCATAGTATTCTTCGATTATAGAAATACCTTTATCTTTGTAATCCATTAATAAAATTCCTTATAAGTCCAAAAACGACCATCGCCATAAATTTTCCAGTTGGCTGTGATACCTTTAAATATTTGGGTGGTGATGTGCCCTTTTTACGCCACTGCATGGAGTCTTGTTCCGACTCAGATTCATAACAATGAGCCCAAGTTTTATTCTCAGTAACAATCCAACTCAGTACGCCACCTTGTCTTCACTGCAGAGGTCAAAAAACGCAAGTGAGCCATAATTATATAAAAAGCCTAAGAAGCACTTTTACTTGAGCTTTCGTATCTTAACCGCGGCTACTAAAACAGGGTTGCTCCCTGCTGTATCTTCAGTTATTCTACTGGACCAATTTTGATGAAATGTGCTGCAGTATTTAAGCCGAAGTACCTTTAAGAAAGTAATAATAAAGTAATATGATAGTTTGACCAAAATCTACCTCCTGGGTTTTGCGTGAAACTCGAACAAACAAACATCGACGGATTTGGTTTCAGAAGCCCTTAATTGGTCGATCTGAGTAGTTTGTTTTTTAATATATCAGACTTACAGTATTTGACATTTAACAATTTTATAATAGTATAGATAGTTAGATGTCGGAATACATTGTTATGTATTCCGACATCTAACTATCTATACTATTATATTATTTACCTAAACTCGTTGGTTGTCGTGTTGGGTAAATGTATCTGGCAAACGAGCACACGATATTAATGCACTTCGTGGATACGATTACCATTATCCGAACGTACTCTCTGTGCCGAGATAATTAAGCGTGTGTCGCGTTGCATTTTAAAGTAGAAACAGATATCTGATACTTTCGCAAACGTAGTCTAATTCCATAACCGCTTTGTGCAGAGACATTATTGTTGGTTTAACACACCTGAGATTCTACTTCATCATCATCATTAGCTCGTGAAAATCCACCGCTAAACATGTGCCGCCTCCTTAAATAAGAGGGGTTAGCCATAAACTTCACGACTGGCAGACATCTTGAAGATTTTATCTGTATAACAGAATAATGGTGCTGCCTATCATTTTGGTACAACCCTCAGCTGGTTCTCGCAGCACCCACGGAAAGCAATGGAGTGACGCTATTACTATGCCGGCGTCACACATTACTCATTAAAACATTATACAAATTGGTGACGTCACAACTTCCACATTTCATTAAAACAATCTCAAAGTACCCACGTAATAAGGGTTATTATAAACTGTTGCCGTTATTATAAACTGATTATTTGATTTTAACAAATTAGTTAATTACGTCACTCATTATCATTTTTCCATTGCTAAGTAAATCCCAATAATAACCAATATTTCATAGCTGTACATTAAGAGATCACCGTTCTCGATCAACCGAGATACGATTTATTTAACTCGCGATTGTCCAATGACAAAGGCTACATGACCACTAGGGCTGGCCGCTGCGACCGTGGACGTGACCGCATATCGCGCGTTCGTGACCGGCATTCAGCGACAGATGATCTTCTCTACATGCGGACACAAGTTATTGTCACACTGACGTGACTTTTCACTTTGACTGGACTTAGTGGATCAAATATTCATTAGTTCTTTTTTCACTTTAATCCTGTTTGAGCCACAAATATAATTTATTAATGATAACTATTACTTCTAAAAAATACTTTGTGAAGATGAAATGAATTTTGTGAAATTTCAAGGCTCCAGGACTTGAAACTCGGGTCTTGGCACTAGCCAAGACTATCAAGCACCAGTCGCACTCGCAATATTATGCACTATAACCTAGCACTTGATTTTTTTCTTTTGTATTTGAACCTTATAAAATGACAGCTTTGTGGTTCGCCACCCGATACGTCTCGTTTTCCGTGGGGCGAAAAATGGGCCACGGGTGGTCACTTTGCTACGTTAAACGATTGTAACAAGTAGAAAGAAGTGATCTCTGTCTACCCTAATTCTTCGATAATATAGTGGTCACTATCCCCGCCGATCACGCAGAAAACCGTGGTTCAATTCCCCGCCAGAAAACTAGGGAAAAATTTGTGACTGTATGTATGTATGTTGTGATGAGCAAATAAATAAATTATTATTGTTATTAAAATTGTTATGACGCACGGCTTTGTACGTACCGGTAGAATTGGCTAATTAGTGCACAGTAACGCCCAAAGGGCCTGCCGAGAACAAGAAAGAAAGTATTAACCTTGTCTAATTTTAATTTGTGATTACATTTCCCAAATTTAATAACGTTGTTGAAATGTTTACCCGCGGGATATCAAAGAATGCTTTGTGTTTTATTTTTTGCTGGTATTTCTTAAAGATTTTATTTTCATGTCATATTTCAAATTTATGAGACAATTTCAGGTTATATTTATACACTAATTTTATAATATTATTGTTTTTTCCCCCTTTTGATTGAATAATTGAATCTCTTTTGAAATAATATTAATAATATTTAAAAACAACAAAATAGGTTTAAGAACACCAATCAATTTATTACCAATTTCAGTCAGTGCTCGGTGAACAATATCAAATATCAAAGCGCGCTGTCGATGACGGCGCGGTCTAACTTGCCCCAAGTCCCGCGGCCGGTCGCTAAGGTCGGTGTGAGAACACCTTTTCATTAACTTTTTGGAGAATTTTTCTTTTACTTGATCGAGTTATGGCAGAAGTTTCAAGTGATTATGGTGAAAGTTTAAGGATTGAATATTTAAATTTCATCAAGAAATCAAAGTTATTAGAATCAGCTACATACACATTATGTTAGTGGTTTTTTGCAAGTTTTTTTAAGATAAAAAGAAATATCTACCTACCTTCTATATTATTAATAAAAAAGAAATAAAAAAGCTATCGAAAGGAAAGGACGTTTGCATTTGTTTTTAATTCTAATTATTAATCAACCATAAAGAAGACCACACCGCACACAACCACCATACCTACCGTTCATTTTATGGTCCTGTATCGAGCCGAATAATTGAAAAGTTGATTTTATCTACTTGATCGCGACGCAAGAAAACCCGGTAAAACCAAGTCAAGAAGATTAATCGACTGTAAGGAAGATTGAACTAGTGGCTTGCAGTATCAGTTCAGTGGAGCCAAGAGCTTCACCAGAATACCTACCAGGCACCAGAAGAAGCT
>WUAW01038603.1:21974-58034 GCA_017165845.1 Thaumetopoea pityocampa | reverse complement strand
TCTACACGAACGACATTCCTCGCTCGTGTAACACCACTCTCGCCCTATTCGCGGACGACACCGCCGTCTTCACTACCGGCTGGAAACGTGCAGTCGTCGCACGTACCCTCCAGGCCGCCGCCACTGAACTGGGCGATTGCTTCCTCAGGTGGAGGATTGAGGTCAACCCCGAGAAAAGCACGGCAGTGCTCTTCACGAGGAAACTTCACATCCCTCCCACCAGCGACAAATATCGCCCGCTTCGTCATGCCCTTCCCCCCCGATTGCTCTCTTTGGCCGATCCGTCCCATGGACAAAAAAGGTCAAATACTTGGGCGTAACCCTAGACGCCAGGATGTCCTTCAGGCACCATATCAAGGCGGTCCGCGATCGGGCCGTCTTTATACTCGGTCGCCTGTATCCCATGATCAACCAACGTAGTAAAGTGTCCCTTTCTAGCAAAGTGACACTTTACAAAACGTGTATCCGTCCCGTTTTATCGTACGCGAGCGTTGCATTCGCACACGCCGCTCCGAACCTCCTCCATAGATTCCAGACCCTACAGAACTGGTTCCTCCGTAAAGCCGTAGGTGCTCCTTGGTACATTCGTAATGTCGATCTCCACTCCGACATTAAAATCCCGACCATATCCAAATATTTCCGCGAAGTATCTGAAAAATACTTCAAGCGCGCCTCCGACCATCCCAACCCGCTAGTGGTGGCAGCCGCCAACTACGAACCGGTGAGGGACACGCCCATGGAATTCCGCCGTCCACGACACGTATTGTTAGATCCCGACGACGAAATCACTCGAGCGCTTTACGCTCCCAGTGACGCCGCGAACGGCCCGAGCCAACACTCCGCACGCCGACCCCGCTGACGGGGCCGGAGACAGTCTCATGTTCATCGCTATAGGTACAATCCTCTACCCAGGCATTAGCTGCAAAATATACTGAGTTTCTTGCCGGCTCTTCTCAGTATAACTTGCATTCCGAGCCGATGGTAGTTTGCCGCGACCGCTAAATAACTATTTCCGGGAAATATCATGATAAGCACAATTAGTGCCACACAATGCGGTGCGCTTAACTTCATCTTGAACTCAGGTATGAAGTTAACCGCACCGTCACCTACACACAAACCAAACCCCGCCGGCGAGGACGGTGTCTATCATCGCTTCTGCCCTAACAGGCGAAGCATTTCCCTCCCAACAGTCGTTCCCGCGACTGTCCGCGACGGTCCAAGCCGAAGCCCGGACTCATCCGGGGTTCCCTCGCGCTAGTCACCCTTCTTCTTGCTTTTTGGCAATGGCTGGAGCGCTCCACGCGCTCGCCATCTCGCCCGGTGGAGCTGTATAGGCCGTCAAGGCTAACAGCGATCTCATGCAGAAAAAAAAATCCGCTACATTGGAAATCCCGGTACAGTCATAGATTTATATAAAAAGCCAAAAACCACTTTTACTTGACCTCTCGTACCTTAACGGCGGCTACTAAAAGAGGGATCAAGCTGTATTTTCAATTCTACTGGACCTATTTTAATGAATCATGTCGCATTATTTAAGCCGGAACAATACCTTAAAGGTTTAACCAAAATCTACACGCTGGTTTTTGCGTGAAGCTCGAAAAACAAACAAACAAACAAACATCGATGGATTCGGTTTCACAAGCCCTTAATTAGTCGATCTGAGTGGTTTGTTTTTAAATATATTTTTTGATTTATGAAAATTTCACATTTAACGATTATATAATAGTATAGATAGAAGTATAGATAAATCTACTGCGATCCCCAAGACGCCTACCAAGCGTAAAGATTATGGTAATACCCTCCCTTCTGATGAGGAGGCCTATGTCCTGCAGTGGACTGATTATGATGTCTGTTGTCTTCTTGCTTCTCGGAATCACTAATTATATTAAGTGTAAATATTACACAGAATATTAAGTGGAATTTTTCATTTCAGGGGCATACCTCGTGCTGTCCTACCCGCACTTTTTATACGCAGACATGAAATACAGAAACAGCGTCATAGGTATGACGCCGAACGTGGACTCGCA
Organism: Thaumetopoea pityocampa; assembly: GCA_017165845.1. Classification (NCBI taxonomy): domain Eukaryota; kingdom Metazoa; phylum Arthropoda; class Insecta; order Lepidoptera; family Notodontidae; genus Thaumetopoea; species Thaumetopoea pityocampa. The sequence goes on along the minus strand of WUAW01038603.1, from coordinate 56,007 downwards.
CAGAATTTTTGTGGACATCGAACCGGTGCGCACGTTTATTTCTTGATATTTCCAATTTATTAAATCATCACGTTAAATTGTTCGATTTAACTTTGCTACGTAAAAACGAATGATTTAACTAATATAATCGAATCGTATATCGTATAATCGAATTGTAGAAAGTCAACCTGTCTAGGGGGTGGGAGTACTGTATTAGTACTCCCACCCCCTAGACAGGTTGACTTTCTACAATCGTTAACTAATAGAAACGAAAAAAAAATATTGGAATGACATTTCTATTCACGGTACGATAGGTCACGGGTGACTTGGCGATTAGGAATGCCATTCCAATACATTTTATCTCGTGTCTATCAGCGTTAACGATTGTAGAAAGTCAACTTGGCTAGGGGGGCACTTTATTGCAAACATTTGTTTGAAAAAAAATACAAACTAGAAAACAAGAAAATACTACTATCTACTGCTATCTCCAAGACGCGTGCTAAGCGTGGTGATTATGACAAATCTGTCCTTTTTTAAGGAGGAGTGATGATGATGATAATGATGATGATAATAGATTACAATTGTGTACTTATATGTAATTGTATGTATGTATGTATATGGCGCCGGCGTGTTAATAGCGTCACTGCATCTCTCCCCGTGGATGCTGTGAGAATCAGCTGAGGAATGTACCAGAATAATGGGCAACAGCATTATCCTGTTATTTAATCGAATTATACCGTGATCTCCAAAATGCTTGAACGAAGTGAACGTGAAGCTTATGAACAACGTGAAGATTATGGCAATTCCCCCCTTTTTGAGGAGGACGTCCATATCTAGCAGTGGACTTTCAAGGGCTATGAATGATAATGAATATGTTTAAAGGGCAATTATTAATTATAAAATTGTTTAATGCAAATAAATACTCTGGAGCCTAGGATATTTACGCCCAAACCTGGTTCGCCAAATTTCATCCATTTTTTTTTTCATTTATAATAATTATGACCCAGTGCGTTATATAATTATGCATCATGTAAACCATTGACACCCAAAGAGGTCTATATCGACCCCCAGGGGTCGACAATGACCTGCAAGGGGTCCACGCCAACTGTCAGAAACCACATCTTATGTTGATAAATTTGCAAAAATTTCATATTAACTACGCTTTGGGGGTCTACCCAAAAGTGAAAATCATTGCAAGTGGTCTACAAGACAAAGTTTGAGGACCTCTGGTACAAACATTACTCAGTCAGTATTAATTACAGTCGACTACGAAGATCACGAATATTATATTTTTTGTTAGTTTCTCCAAAGTAACATATAAATTATTAAGTATAAATTATTATATATGAAACCGTACTTTTTGTTAAAAATAATTCCAATGATAATCATTTAGATGCAATTGGTTTAGTGCGCACCGCGGTTTCATGGAAGGCTCAAGAATAGCCAATTTTGCTGTCGTACCGTCTGTCTCAGTAATGAGGCATTTCGCTCGGTACCGCAATGTGAAATAATCCGGACGTTCATTTTGTTACCACGCACGGGGTGTATCTCCCACGACTCCGCTCGCGTGAATGTCGGTTTTCTGTTACATGATAAATCCTGAAACAATTACGGATTTATATAAAAGCCTAAAGCCTTGAACTCTCGCACCTTAACGGCTGCTATTAAAACAGGGATCAAGCTGTCTTTAATTCTATGGGACCGATATTGATGAAATATCTCGCAGTATTTAATAGGAATAGTACCTTTAAAACTATGACAGTTTGACCAAAATCTACCCCCTGGTTTTTGTATGAAGCTGGAAGAAACAAATAAACGAACACACACACCGACGATTTGATTTTAAAAGCCCTTAATTAGTCGACGAAGAATGAGCCCTTAACTAGTTTTTTTTTCTTTTAAATATCTTCGATTTACAAAATTTGATATTTAACAATTTTGTAATAGTATAGACTTTTACCCTTCGACTTTCAAAGCTACCGTCTATAGAGGCAAGTCCGAATATATATTTTTAAACATAAAATCCTTCCTCAAACACAATATTTGTGATATTTGTAAAGTAAAAAGCCTAATTACCACAAATAATAATAGATTTTAAGTGATCTGAGTGGAAAAAAGGATTTAACAATAAAACAATGAAAGCCTGACAAATTACAATGAGAATAAATATTAAAATTCAGTAGATATACCGTAGTAAAGCTGTACCCGTTCTCTCCCCAAAATAATAGTGTTGAACAAGAGCGCATGGTCTGGGTTGGTACCCCTGCGTGACTATCAGAAGAAATAAAAAATATTTTCCTCATAGTCATTCTGAACAATCTATTTTCAAATTTTTCCATTTTACATAATATTACTGCAGCAATCGAGCATATTAGCAAATATGAGGATTATGTTCGAGTGAATTTATTAATTGTAACCTAATCCCGACTAGGTATCGGTGAATTTATGTGGCTGTTAGTTCAAGAGAGCGTGTTCGAAGAAAAGATCATCGTCTCGAATGCATTCATTGATTTAATATAATCAAGATATTAATAAGTAAAAATAAAGCCCTCGGTGACTTAAGTTACCAATGCATGACGTCATATCTTGCGAAACGTCAAATTATTATTTGCGGCGGTCTGCGACGTTTGACGGTTTTGTTGTTTCGAAATTTTCCATGTTGCGGAAAATCGACATTCACGCGGGCAGAGCTGCAGACAAAAGCTAGTATATTAATAAAACTGATTGTGAGGCATAATATAAACCAGTTTATGAAAAACTAGTCTAATAGTCAAATAAGCTGTCTATTTGTCAGCTCACATTTTGCTTGAAATTAAATCCTAGAAATAAAAGTTGTTTCTGTGAAATATAAAATATTTCACATTGAAAGGATGTCCTATTTTAATGTCATGGCAACCGCAAGGCCGCAGGGGTCGACGGGCGAGTGCGTGGTGTGGGACACGGTGGCACACGGTGGCGTCCGGACGAGCTGTGGGCCACCCTAGCAGTACGCTATGATCGATATTCCCGGGGTATTGCGTCATTAGTTGCGAGTAGGATGGCTGTCCCGGACATCTAAATTATGAGCTCGGAAAATACAATATACGACATTAAATAACATCAATAAATTCTATAAAAGTATTAGGTAATTACACTTCACAAATGAAGTGTAGTGAAAATATAAAAGGATTTTTCGTAATCAAATTGAATAAAGAATACTTCATTTAAAATCAAATAAAAAACTAAATCAATATAAAAAAGAAAAATCTGATGTTCTTGAAATATATTGATGTTTATATCGATATCTATACTCTACCAATTACTATTATAAAACTGTTAAATGTCAAATTTAGAAAATCTAAGATACTCTTATTTAAAGCAGCTAGTAGATTTTTGGTCAGACTATTATAGTCTTAAAGGTACTATTCCTATTCAAATACTACCGCATACTTTATCGAAATCAGGCCAGTAGAAATGATACAGCTTGATCCCTGTTTTGACAGCCGCCATTAAGGTCAAGTAAAAGTGTTTCTTAGCCTTTTTATATAAATATATGATTGTGTCGGGATTTCCCATGTGGCGGAAAACGGACATTCACACAGGTGGAGCCGCGGGCGGAAGCTAGTTTTATATAAATCTATGATTGTGTCGGGATTTCCCATGTAACGGAAAACCGACATTCGCGCGGGCGGAGCCGCGGGCAAAAGCTAATAAGATATGAAGTGTAAGTAAATTATTTTTTTAGATTGGTCCAGTTGACGTATTTTGGTTAGCTCCTTTCTGGAGTGACCCAGTTACAGGACATCGTTTGGTACGTGCCGCTCAGAGCGCACGGAGGTATTTTACTGTTAATTGGGTCACGATTGACGTGGAGATTTGTCTTTGATACTGTGCTTCCAATTACATCTACCGCCTGAAATTCGATGTGATTAATTTAAAGCGCTTCTACCGTACAATAAAAATATTAAATAAAGTAGTTATTTTTTTGTAGAGAAAATTAAAGGATCCATGTGAAAAATATGCCTATTACGAAGAAATTAGAAATTAATTATTTACTTATTATTAAAGTAATTTCTTTTTTGTTATGATTGTAGATAGGCGCGACTTCTACATACATACACTCATGCCGATATCCCATAAGGGTAGGGAGAGACCATAGTACATACTACATACATATGTACAGTTGCGCCTCTTAATACTCTCTCGGAACAAGTAGGAAGAGACAGTAATAGCTCGCGAGGCCGGATCTCTTACCCGTATACTTAAGTCCATTCAACGGACAAGCTAAAAGACTAAGTACTCACTGACCTACGACTTCTAGTGATATTATAATCGCATTCTTTCGAAACACGGTTTCGAAGGCGGAAAAAATAATCAGAAATAATATTTCAATTTGTCCACGATTCGGTATGTCCATGTTTGAGAATATACCCACTTGTTGCATGACTGGTGATTAGACATGAAATTACTAATTTTAATTAACGAATTTTTAAGGTTATAATGAAGAATTCGCCCGTACCTTTATAGACATACCCTTAAATAGCCATATACTCTCATGCCGATATGCAATAAGAGTAGGCAGAGGCCACAATTCGCCACATACTATGATCCTGCCACACCTCTCTCGCCTCATCCACGTCCATACATCTTTTCGTATACTTTCGTCGATTAAGGGTGCTGCGAATTTGACCTGTTTGAAACAAGTTGTTGATTTGATCAAGGTAAGTTTTTCCTGGGTGCCTTCTTCCACGCACAGTTACCCGGTATATTTGTGTCATCATTCGAAAGTAGTATGTACGTATTCGACTGTAAAAAGGATGAATGATGATGTACCTCTATTTACCCCTAAATATCCATATCTATATTAATTTTTTTTTCATTTTATTATAATATCTAATTTTTAAATACATATACACAGTATATGTACAATTGCACCACGGTATCTAGCTATGAATTTTGTCCATCCCAATGTTGTCTGGACAGATCGCATATTTTTTTTTAATACCGATACAACCGCCCAATGAATACTTACTATGTCTTGTTTATTATGTTTGCTTAATTTGTTATAATTAGTATGAAATATAGAGTATTTTACTCTCTAAGCTTTTTTTTTCTCTCCTTTTTTTGCCGCGGCACACTTAAACGATTTCAAAATTTGGCGGCACACAAAGAAAAAGATAAAATATAAAAGTTGAATGTAAAATAAAATAATATGTACTACAAAAACAACATTGCGTTTATTAAGGGATTAATTACAAGTTAATTATGAGAATACTTTTAATGAGAAATTTGAGCTTCATGTTTTTTGATAATTTCATTCACATTTGGTCGTAAAAATGACAATGCTACTAAAGCTAAAATTTGACGGCACACTTTAAGAATTTGGCGGCACACAAAAGTGCCGCGGCAAATGGTTGAGAATCACTACTCTAAGCTATTCTAATTGCAAAGTTGCGTTTGTATGGCTGCATACTACCTATGGGTTTATTACCTATTTATATTATATTATATTTGCTGTGTGGCGTCGGCATAATAATACCTACTTAAATACGGCGACATATTCATTAAAATCGGTCTAGTAGAATTGAAGATGCAGCTTGATCTTTATTTTAGTAGCCGGCGTTAAATTACGAGAGCTCAAGTAAAAGTGGTCCTTAGGCTTTTTATATAAATCTATGACTGTTTCGAGATTTCTCATGTAGCGGAAAACAGACTATCATGCGGACGAAGCCGTTAGCAAAAACTAGTCGATACTGAAAGTTATGCCAAAATGATAAGATGAAGTAAATGTTAATTTACTTTATTATTACAATGATACTAGTTACCGCTCTCAATAACTTTGTTATTGCATCGGTTCATATGCATCTTCAGTCTCATATCCACCATCTTGACACATTTAATAACAGGGAAGGTAGCAATCATCAGCCCCCGGAAGACCGCTACTGGATACGAGCCCCCACCTTAAAAGGAGGGGCTTGCCATAATCTCCACGTTTGGCAGGCGTCTTGAAGATCGCAGTGGATTCTGACTGAATTACAGAATGAATGAATGAATACTTTTTTGCTAATATATAGCTTATACATAGGTTCTTACATTATGCCCAATATCCTGGTACATCCTTTGGCTCACTCTCACAGCATGCACGAGAAGAGATGGAGTGACGCTATGATTATGTCCGCGGCACACAGCACCACAAATTTATACATTCATATTATTATTTTTTGTTGACAGAACACTGGAACGCCTGTTCAGGGCGCTAAGAGAGCACAATTTAACATCTTCATGCGAGAGATCCCCGGAATACTAGGTACTCAAAATCTTCGGGAATCTTTAGTGCCAATTCTGTGGGTCGAAGAAGTAAGTATTTTTTTTTATTTTTAATATTTTTAATGTAAGTGAGAGCGGGTAACCTAGTGGTAAGTGATCACCGCTGCACATAGGCACCCGCTACACCGGAGTAATCGCGGGTGCGTTGCCGGCCTTTAACAAAAGTCTAAGCTCGTTTCTTGAAGGTCCCCAAGTCTTACCCGCTTGGAAAAACCGCCGCCGGGAGCTCATTCCACCGGGTGGTGGTGCGTGGTAAGGAATTGTGCGAGAAACGCACAGTGGTAGACCGCCATCTATCCAAGTGATGATTATACGATAAACAGGCTAAATTTCAATTAGATAAACACAAATTACTGTGTGGCGTCGACGTAATAACAGCCTCACTCTGTCTCCTCCCGCGGATGCTCTGAGAACCAGCTAAGGGATCACCAAGACAATGGGTAGCAGCGTTATCGTGTAATTCAGTCAATGTCTACTGCAACGTCCAAGACGCTTATCAATGGAAGAAATTATGACAAATCGATCCTTTTTACTGTGGAGGCCCATGTCCAGCAGTGAACATATTGCACTGGTTTTCGCGCTGAATGGAAATCCCGAAGTAATTATATATACCTATATCTCAGATTAAATCCAGGAGCCATTTTTACTTGATCTCACGTAACATATGGCGGCTACTGAAACGGAGATCAGGCTATTCTACTCAACCAAGTTTGATGAAACATACTGCAGTATTTAAATTGGAATAATACTTTAGGGCTATAATGGTGTGATCAAAATCTATCTGCTGGTCATTGCGTGAAGCTAGAACAAACAAACGAACAGACCCGAAGAAAACAAAAGATAGTTTCGGTATCAGGAGCCCTTAAATAATCAATCTGAATTAGATTTTTTGAAACATCTTTAATGTACAGACAATGTGGGTTTACAATTTTATAATACAAATTTATTTCGCTTTTCTATTTATTTTCATAAAGTGACTTAGAATTGATGTTATATTATGAGCACTTAAGTCAGTTTTTGTGTACACTTAACTCGTCCTTTCCACTTAACCACGTCCAATTTAGTATATCTTGCTCCTTGTTGAAACCAGCCTATTGAAGCCCACTGTTGGGCATAATCTATTAATGGAGGCATTTGTCGTATTGTCGCGCGTGGAAGGCACCGTTGCATGCCCCTTGAATTGTGGGATAATACTGCTGCCAGCACCTTGATGAATCCCTCAGTCGAAACGAAGACACCGAATGATACTGTAATTATAGCAATACTAACAAACAAGCTAATGCAATGTGGCGTTATAGAGTCACTCCATTTCTTCCCGTGAATGCTGTGAGATGACGGGCAGCAACGTTATGCTGTTATTCAAACAAAGTCTATGGTGATCTCCAAGACGCCTGCCAAGCGTGTATAATATGGCAAATCCCTCCTTTTAGGGGGGAAGCTCGTGTCCAGCAATGCACTTCTATGGGCTGATGATCATGAAAACCATCATTTTTTTTTGGATAAATAAATTTAAGCCTACGTATCGTTAAGTATTACAAATGATTTCTGTATGTATTTATAATAGACCTTATGTCTGTCTACCTGTTCGCAGGCCATTTCCTTACCAGACGAGTTTGTCGATGAAATCGCCAATAGATTACTATTCGGACTGAGAATAGTGGACCTGATGGTGCCGGTGTTGGTAACGCTGAGTGCCGTTGTCATGGTCGTGGGCGTCGCCTTCACATTGAGAGCGCGGAGAAAGAACTTGGAACCACAATCTCCAAACAATGATATACTGGAAACGAAACAATCCTAAGCGAGATAATTAAATATTTGTTACTATGTGTTTTTTTCTTTGTTATTATTCTCAACTGAATTCACAGGAATTAATATATACATGTACATTGGTGGACGACTGGTACTAAGCACGACCTGCGATCGAAATGGTCGCGGATTCGATCCCGGTCTACATTGTAGGCAAATGTAGGTACTCAACGGAGAAGAAAAAGTTCGTGAGGAAACCTGCATGCCCGCAGGGATGTGTGAAGATACCAACACGCACTAGGCCAGCGTGGTAGACCATGAGCTGATCCATACAATCACGCCTTTTTCCCTGACTCTCCGGCGGGAAATCCAACCCTGGTCTCTCGCGTGACAGACGGGAATACTGATCACTATACTACCGAATAATTGGGGTAGGCAGAGACCACCCTTTCCCGCTTGCTACGAACAGTGATTATTTGTTGCTCACTTTTCTCCCCCGCGAGAAACAAATTGCGTTGGGTAGCGAACCACAACGCCGCCATTTTTTATAAGGTTCAAAAGTGTTAAAGTTCGTCATTGCGTTCCCAGGTACTTAGTGGAGAGGAAAGGAAAGAGGGTGAGGTAGGAAAAGTGTATTGAGCTACGAATTTGGAAAAAAGGACTGTTAAGTGAATTAACCAAATTTTGAGTTATGGGCAAAAACGTATGAAATAATGTCCCTAGACACTGAGAAGACATACGGCCATATTTAATAAACAAAGCTTTCATGTTATGGGTTTTGTGAGTGCTAAGTTTAATAATATTGTTTTAAATTAAGTTTATATATATTATATAAAGTGACATAACCGTATTTAAATGATGAATGATAACAAAAATGATGCAGTTTGCCGAGTGCAGCTCTTGAAGCTAAATAAAGATAGAAAAATCTGACCCAGACTGATTGATAGAGAAAAGAAACCTTTCACTTAGTATACACAACTCAAATTTCACTTAACGGTCTTTTAGTAATCGGAGCGCAGATAAGATATAGAATACTACTATCTCGGAAGGAGTAGGAAGAGACAGTAGTAAGAGGTTGCTTACGCATATACTTAAGTTTATTTGCATATTAATTAGATTATTACCTGATCCCCTCCTTATAAGAGGAGATTCGTGCTCCTGTAGTCGAATATGGACTGGGGATGTTGAATATGGACATCACATATAATTCAATGTAGACCTATCAAAAGTAGGATGCGCACCACCCGTGAAGTGTTAAAAATTCGTGAACTTTTTTGCTAATGTTGTGTAGCAACGGTAAGTATAATAATAACGTCACTCCACACCTCCCCGTGGACTGTGCGAACCAGGTAAGAGATGTACCAGGATGATGGACAGCAACGTTTTCCTGTTACTCAGTTAATATCTACTGTGATCTCCAAGACGCCTACCAAACCTGAAAATTATGATAAATTCCTCCTTTTTAAGGTGGAGGCCTATGCCCAACGAGCTAATGATGATCATTATCATCATATCAGCCTGCAGACGTCTACTACTGGACATAGGCCTCCTCCAATGATCGCCACACTGAGCAGCTATGAGCCGTCTGCATCCACCGATTGCCCACGACCTTCACCAGGTCATTAGTCCACCTAGTCGGGGGTCGACGCGCATTACGCTATCCGGTTCGGGGTCGCTATTGCAGCACTTTATGATAATGATGAACTTCTTTTCTAGAAATGAGTGGTCATTATCATTACAATAACTTGTGTTGTATATTTTTGTCATCATTAGGTATCATAAATATAGATCAAGATGGCTAGTACCGCACTCCATTCAGGGCACGAGTTTTCTCCCAGAATGTGAGTATACATAGTCCACCACGCTGGCCAAATGCAGATTGGCAGAGTTCACACGCAGTCGAGAAAATCTCTCAGGCATATAGGTTTCCTCATAATGTTGTTCTTCGCCTTTTCAAGCGAGTAATAATTAATAACTAAATTACTAATATACACATGATCTCAGCGTGTATCCAGGCAGTATACCCCACACTAGTCTTCCGATTTATCCCTGGATCTGTCGCTCAGAATCAATGCTTTCTGACGTCTTGCCCATAGTTTCGGCAATTTTGGTGACGAATAGTGTCAATTTATTATAAATACGAGTCAACAACTTTACATTCCTTATATGCCTTCCACATGACAAAGGTGGTCAGTTTTAAATCTGATGTTAGATTCGTTAGGTAGTTTACCTAACATCTCGTCGTGGATTACAGATAGAGTTCTAAATTTTACAAATTAACAGGAAAAGGGGAGTGTACCTATATGATACATCGGACGGTGTTATCGCAATGTACGATCTCTTAACTCATCACAAATTTGCGTGGCCGGCTTACGATAATCCTATGCAGGACATCCTCCGGTAATGACGACTGATTAGGTCACTGGCAGTCCCTGCTTTCAGTGTCATTTTGTTCCTGGTTTGAGTTTTGGTAGGGACAAACTTTGTGTGATGAGCACGAATGTTTGTACCTGAGTCATAGAAGTTTATCTATTTATGTATTGTCGTTTATTTAGTCCCATGTCCCGGTCTAGTCATGCAGCCATCGACGTGATAGCCACTGGCTTAGGAGAGTAGAAAGGAAAGAGGCTGAGTTAGGAAAGGTATATTGAGCAAGGAATATGGAATAAGTGTATCGTTGTCTAGCACCCAAGACACGGAATCCTAATTCGGAGATAAGACAATGTGCGTAAAAAATGTGTACACAAATGACCATCGGATACTAGGCGCACGGCGAGATATCACCCCTACCTGGCAGACATCCCTGCCACCTGTACGAAGCGATTTGCTTCTACGTTCATAATACGTGCAGCCAAAGAATGAAATAGTCTTCCTGCATCAGTATTTCCGTCCGAGTCTAAGGTAGGTGTCTAAGACAAGACTAAATAGGTTTTTATTAAGCTAGCACCTACGTTTTACCACCCTAGGTTACATCGCCACTTACCATCAGGTAGGATTGCAGTCAAGTACTAGCTATACAGTATAAAAATGAAAGGCGTGCACTTCGAAAGTTGTCCCAGTTATACTTCATAATAAGTAGGTACTTAGGTACAGTTTGCGCAAAATTTGATGACAAGTCTGTTCTTACAAATGCGCATTGTCGCTGACGACGCAACCTTAGGTGGCGGTCTACATGTCGTTCGTCACCGTCTGAGATCTTCTACCTAACAATATATTATGCAACTGTTTTTTTAATGTCATCAAATGATACATTGTAATAGCTCGGCTAATATGCATGATATAATTTATAGCCTATAGAACTCGGCAATAATGTAGCTCTCTACCAGTGAAAATAATTTTAAGAGCGGATCATTAGTTCCGCAGATTATAAGTGATTGTAGGTGACATTCAAACTTACAAATTTTACCTCTTTTTAATTAATATAGATTTACACCTTAGGGTACTTGAGTCGAATATTGGATTCACGGTACAGAGCTACGCCTGGGCGGAAACCATTTTGACATTGTCAGAGATTACATTCACATTGGAACCTGGTATCGAACCGGCACTCCGAAGATTTTCATAGTCCATAGCACAATACCATAATACTTACGTTAGTAGATACCGCATTTTACCTTTGTATGTTGATATAATCACTCTATATCACCACCCATAAGCATGTCCCTCGTGATATAAATGCTGTTGAAGAGATATGTCAGTAGAACCACACTATATTCGCACATTGCTTACCACATCTTGATAAAAATGTTATCAGGATCCAATTCCTTCCTTATTTTCATTACATGTCCTAGGTTAGAAAGCGGTTCGGGAGGAAGCCTCTTTGGATAATGTTTATTTAAGTAGCATGTCCTCGAACAGCTCCTAAAACTACTTCTTTAACCAGGCTGCGTGACGTAGGCATAGATGAGAACCACCATACATCAATCGATCTCTGCAACAGTCTACCTTGAGGTGGCAATCGTGGAGGCACGACTCATTGACCCCATAATCCCAATATACTACTAATACTAATAGGAGATTCGAACGCCAGTCCCATTTGTTGATTAATAGGATACATCGTTGGCAGGTGAAATGAATACTCCTCACAGATTATCTGTGAAAGGACCGGTTCCCACTTCGATGGTAATCCAGAGAGCTCATTCTTGTAAGATAGACGGGTCGTACATTGTGCTCCGTGAACACGCATGGCACCTTGTGCGTAGCCCCATGAATCGAGACATAGCTTGGATGCAACTGAACCAAGGGCGACACGCCAGTCCTGTATATGTGAGCGCGCAAGAGCATGTGCAAGTATATGTCCTGTGTGTGATCGAGTCATATCACACTACATGAAGGGGAAACCGCGTGCATTGAAACTCCGCCGATCCTCGCTTCTGGGAAACCGGCCAAAGACCTGAAAAACGGTCAACCCGCCCTGTGTTTTTGTAATGAATGCTAGCCGCAAATCCCATGTCTCATATATACATATAGGACGCCAAGTGATTTTAGTTGCGGAGAACTTCCAGTCAGTCGCTCACTGAGTTTACTATAAACCGTTTGTGTTGCATAATATGTCCGCGACATTACAGTAAATACTTAGGCAAAATTATCTCTATTTCTTGTCTATGGCAGAGTTAGTATCGTAGAAATCCTAACTCGAGCGAGTGCAGCCAAGAGATATTTTTTTGTTTTGTTTAAGTAGTGTACAGTCAGCAGATAAATAAATAGTCAAATACTTTTTCATTTTTTTATTTTTGGTAGCATTAGTAGTTACACATGTTAAACGAAATTTAACATGTATAGCTAATTTCTAACGCTATTCATAAGCGACTAATGCGAGAGTATGAGGCACGTGGTACCTAGCACAAATTGGTTTATTCCGCTTTTAGTCGCTGTATGTATAAATACTACAAAAAATGCAAAAACATCTCCAAGCTGATTTATGTGTAGGTAGGTTGTATGGTGATAAGTGAAAAACAGCACGATGTACATATAGTACACATATATTAGCGGATCATATAAGTGCTTACGAATATAACATAGACAATAAATAATTCTAACACTGAGCTGTATTTAGAAACTAAGAACACGATTTACTACTATCAATAACACAATCTACCTGCCATTCAAAAGACACCCACAAACCTTGATAATTAAATCTCTTATTTTCCGGGATGATCATGGGATTTTATAGTCTTCCCATAATAGACTAGACAAAGACAAGTATTATTAGATTATATCATTTTATTATTACATCATATAATTTTATTTTTTTCTTTAATTACAAGATTATTAAATAAATCATTATTCAAACTTTATTATTAAATCATTAATTCGTTTATGTAAAACATTGAATGTTAAAATGTTTAATGTATAAATATAGTTGACAAATACATAATTCAAAAATACACGATTCACTCGGAGCGCACCAAACACAAAACAAAACACTCTTCAGACTGAAGACATCCAGTAAATCGGATCTTGTGTTTTTGAATAAAAATATTTAAGCAGACAGTACTCATTTCCAATATGGAAAACAATTTTAAATTAGTATTCTGTATTTATTACTGCACCAAAAGTTAAAATTTATTTTATTAGATACGGGCATTTATTTATTATTATAATATTACGTACTTAATTTATCTAATATAACAACATTCATTTTATGATTCTTAGACATATTTATTTTGATAATAACAATACTAAAATTCATATTTACAATTTAATCAGAGAACTAGGTCTGGTATTTGAGGTCAATGAAAGCTTAAAGTAGATGTTAAATGGATATGCTGCCAAAATTCTGGAATTTTCCAATGAATTAACAGTATTCTTCCTCTAATTAAGATTATAGACACCTATTTGTGTCATATAATTTAATACATGCATACAACATTTATTACATAATGTATACTTATAATTAACACATTTAAACATTAAACCCTTTATATAATCTCGGATATCCCGGGTATATAAGGTATACTATTATAGATCAATAGATATATTAGAAGTACATAAAGTAACTCACCTAATTTCGATTGCTAGTAATATTTATGCATTGCATCAGACTATCATCTGATGCAATATTTTTGTATATAATTTTACAGATAGGTACACACATAGATTAAATTGAAATTATTAATAATTACCAGTTAAAGATGGAACAGAATGTCCAAGTTATATATTTTATTATATATTATTATACTATTTTCTGCAAACTTTTTCCTGTAACACACACCCACACGACTAGATTTATTATTAATGAACTACAATAGTTACTAGCTTTAGAAAAGTGTTAAAAATTTTTAATCAACTACATTGAAAAGTCAAAATTCGCGATGTCTTAATTTTATTAATAACATAACCACAAAAGCTGTTCTATAAAGATTGGATCTTTTTCGTAATATATTTTTATATAATAATTAATTAAAAAGTTCTTCAATAAATCTGCAATTCGGAACGTACAATGGTCTAAAAAGCAGTGTTGAGAGTTCAAACTCCATTTATACTTCATTTCTCCTCTAGTTCATTCTCATTACCATCTGGTCATTAATGACGTCACTAATCACTTACAGTGATGACTACTGTAAGTGATTTATCAGCGTCATCGCACTTATAAAAATTAAAACATCCTATATTATTAGAAAAAAAATTAAATTATCTAAATAGAGAATTTATATTTCTCTGGTTAATATTTATTCTCAGTCTCAAAATTGAAATTGGTTTTGAACATTTGCAAAATACCCTATTGTTGCTCTTATAATTAATACTAACCGGTAATTATTAATACAAACAGCGATTGCACTCTTATCATAATATATACACCAAATAAGTTATATTCTGTAATTATTTTTGACTCTTTATAGTTTGAAACATTTATATTCTCAAATTATTTAGTCTTAGATAAAAGAAAATTGCCTCCCCCCTCGGTTATGTTGACTACATGTAATCAAGGGAACACGTACATATGCTCCTCATGGTAGCATGAAAAATTTTCGCTTGTATACTGTAAGGCAGTTAACAATTATAAATTTAACTCAAACCTCAATTGGTTGGATCAATGCAAAATAAAAAATAACAAAAATAATGCTATAAAGAAATACAGCATTTCTATAACAACAAAAATTTATTAAATTACTAAAAATTTATAACACCGTTCCTCAATTGAGAAGTAAAAGTGTATTTACAAGATTATATTAATCAAGTTACTAACTTACTCGAGCAAGTGAAGATTTTCCTCATTGCTACGCTTACGTCCTTTGGCGTGTGCTAACATTGTAACCAACTTCTTGTGACTGTCGCCGACGATCCAACCGTGTTGTTGCAGATGCTCCTGTTCCTGTTCGCTATCCGAGGACCAGAAGTACGCGGAAGAACGTGGACGCGGTTTAGAGCCAGACGGACGAGTTTCATGTGGCACCAACGAACCCGGCGCGTCGAGAGCCCCCAGACTATCACTGTCGACGTCGTTACTATCCCCATCGGTGGAAAGCCCACCTCGACTCCCTCCAGCGACAACGTTGCGGTTACCACTAGGAACTTTACCTTCGACGTCTTGCCGCTTGAACGCGACTTGTCGGCTGTTAGTACGTCGCACATCTTTTTTCTTTCCCTTCTTCTTGCGACCAGAGGCCAGCACTACAGACTCGGCGCTGTTGGACCGCGGCGGGGCACTTTCCGGCTCCGACTCCGAGCTCCATGTTTCAGCGAGGACGTTCTGCTTGCCCACTGTGCACTTTCGCCGCGCTCTTTGCCTGGCCACACCCATGTCATCATAGACAGAATTTTGATCGTATATTTCACGCCCATGATCATAACTAGTGCTGATTCCTTCGTCTAATTTCAACGAGAGTGATTTTTCAATTAACAAGCTGGCTTTTGCGTCATGTGTGTTTTGCGGCAGGTCGTCACTCTTGCAGAATGATGGAACTCGATCAACGTGCTTGAGTTTTCCACTCATATGACTTGTTGATGGTGCAGCCTTGTGCTTTCTTGAAGATATCGTTTCATGTTCGTTTGGTGATAGTGTATTGTATTCTTGTAGTGTCGCCACATCATGTTTTGTGGACGTGTTAGTCCCATACTCTGTAGTTGTGTGAAGGTGATCGTATATCTTAGATGTCGATGGGCTGACTGACCAGTTGTACTCTTTTGGTGAAGAACTATGTTTGGGTAAAGGAGTGCTGAATTTGGTTGGCAATGAAAAATCGTCTGTATTTGTGGGTTTTCGTTCATGCTTGTCATGCTTTGAAAGTTGGTCACGTTTCTTGCAAGAATTAAATTCATCTTTTTGTGTAGATTCATCATGTTTTAACATCGAAGTGCTTGATTCGTCTTCAAGAAGGCTGTCAAATAACTGATCTAAGTTAGCTTTTGATTTAGAAGAATCTTTAGATTTTGAACTTTTTTTATCAGTTCGCACTGCGTTGTTTTTAAATATTTTTCCCATCACAGCATTCTTGTCCACAACTTCTTTTCTTTTTAATGGCGTGATATTCTTCTTAACATCATTGCCGACTTTGCTACTTATCTCACAAGATACTATACTGTTTTCAGTTTCATCGTCACTGCATATATAATCGTCAGACATATAAACGAAATCATCGCCATCGGAAATGCTCTCACTGGTATTTTCAACTTCATTATCAACCGGATGCACCTTAGAAGTACTTGGCGTATCTTTTTTACTGAAACTTTTAAATCTCTCCTTCGGCTTTGATGGTCTAAATTCAAATAAATCTGTATCTTCATTATCCATGAATTCGTAAACATCGACTTTCTTTTGTGGAAATGAACCATCTTTTGGGCAAAGTTCAATATCAGGTTTCACGCTCGAATCCGAATCCTTTTTATCTATCTTCTTTTTAGAACAACTCTTATTCCTTTTCTTCGAAGTACTCTCTCCTGGTGGATTAATAGTAGACATGTTTATGTCTGATATTGGTATAATAGGAACTGTGATGTTGTCGAATCCTTTCAATGCACCTTTAGTTAGTATTTGATGGCTTAAATGATTCTTTTTCGTAGAATTCTTCTGATACTTTTTCTTTTCGGTCTTTCGTTTTTTGCTGCTGAAACAAAAGAAAATAATGTGTTAAAATCGTTGATTGATTTAAGAAACAAACAAAGTCTTTTTTTATTATAATAACCTGGTGCTGGGTGCCGAAAGAGTTTGGATTTGTTTAGCTGCGGCTGCTTGGGATCTACATTTACGCTTTATTTTGTCAAATTTGTCTTCAAACATATCTATGCTAGCAATTACATCTGGGTACATTTTATTCTTTACTTCTGCCTGTTTCTTTCCTTTGTTTCGAACAGGTTTTTGATTAATTTCGTAATTGGCCATATATTTATTCGTCTCGCCCACATTGGGAGTACAATAGTTCATATTAATATCATCGGATAACCCGACATCACTGATGCTACGTTGGAAGGGAACTTTTGTCTTGAAAGTACTAGCGTGAGCGGCTTCTTTGAGGCCAGATATTAGATCATTCTCGAGATTTCTAACTTCTTCACTTTCCAGTATATTTTTAGCCGTAATTGAATCTACGTCACCATCACCTTTTATTGGTTTTTCCAATAAATCAAATTCTTTGACGCTAGTCTCCAGAGAAGTGTATTTATTTGTATCACTGTGCAAATTAGTCACAGCTGTCGTATTCGGATCAATTTTAAGCGAGATACTTACATCATTTTTATGAGACTTTAATAGCTCACAGCAGTCTAAGAAAAGGGCTTCGTCACGACTGAGCCCTTTGTGTCTTTGTGAGAGCTGTTGCTCTCTTACAGTTTTGTTTACATCTGCTAATATTTGATCTAATGTTGGTAGTTTAATTTTTGATGCCGATCTCGAATTCTTTCTCTTGCGAGCTAACTTATTTGTAAGAATTTTAAGTTTGTCTAATTGCTCTTTATACGCAATCAAGTAATTAGGTTCTTCATAAAGTGGAGCTGTTTTAATTTTCAATTCGATTTCCGATAACTTAGACACATGTAGCAACGTCATTACGTGTCTCAAATAATTGTCAGGCCTACGAAAATGTTTTTTACATACGGTACAATAGCTTGGTAAAGGCTTTGTATAAATGTTTTTCTTGAGACAAGGTTTCATATTTTTTCTTTTGTCTTGTGATTGTTGTTGATTTCGTGATCTCATATAGACTTCATGAGTTTTTTTATTTTCTTGTTGTAGAGATCGCTTTGTTGCACGCGCTTTAGAGCCACGGTACATGTAATCTCTCTCATTAGCAAAAATATGAAACGTTTCCGATATCCTCTTCGAAGCTAATAAATTTGATTTACGTGGTTTCCTTTCAGAAAAGAAACCGAAGCTTTCCATAAATTTTTCAGAACGCAATTCATCGGCACTTTCTTTTACAGTCCTTGATTTATTTAGGTTGTTGAAAGTAGGGCTCTTGTGGTTACTTTTTTTTTCTTTGTGAATATATTTTTTATTTGAGGGTTTACGAATATCTCGTGACTTGAGAATTTTCCTTTTATTTTCTATATACTTTTTTAAGGGTATGTCGCTTGTTGAAGAGTCATCAGAATCAATTGTGATGTTTTTAGAACTACACGCTGATATATCAGTAATTGAACTACTTTTACATTTTGCTGTTTTTGAAGAATCACTTACAACCGTATGCATCGCTAATGACGTCCCGTAACTAACTGACTGTTTACTAGTTTTTTTCTTTCGTCGAATGGAACGTTTCTTCGATTGATTATTGAAAGATATCTTATCAGCCGCAAACACATCTTTTGTTAGCGTATCTTTTTCGATCATATCATCTAAATCAATATTGTTCGGGTCATAGATGTCAGTTGTAGAAGATCTTATAACGGATTTTGTGCGAATCTTTTGTGCAGGAATATAACATGCAGTTCGTGTGTCCATAAATACAGAACCTTTTTCTATATGGTTTGCCTTTCCTTCTGTTTTGCTAAAATCAAATTCCTTTTCTTGGTTATCTTTATGTGCAAACTTAGTCTTTTTAGCCTCAGGGCTTTGATCTATTTCAATTCGCGCATTTTGGTTAGTTTTTCTCTTTTTAGCAAATACAGTCGATTTTACATTACTCTGCGCTTCGATCCGTGAATCTTTTATTTCTGTATCGATTTTATCTTGTTCGTCAATAGATTCTTCGCTAGCTACTTGATTAATTGCAGTCTTTACTTTAAGTGCTTCACATTGTTTAGTTTTTGTTGATAATGGTATAGAATCTATATCTATTAATGTTTTAAGAAGAGATACCGAACAGTCTTTACTTCCAACCAAATTTGTAGGATGTTCCATTAGTGTTTTTTTATTTTGTTTAGCTTGAGGAGATTTTTTACGTTTTTTCCCTATTTTGTCATTATTCGTTTCGCAATTGTTATCAATGTGAGAAATAAATAATGTTGAACTTGTCTCAATAGTACCAGTATTTAGAGAAATAATATCTTTTTTATGAATTAAATCCTTTTCTGGTGTAGAATGAACTGGAGGGCATGCATTGTTTTCCTCATCCAGTAATAATTTTGAGAAAATTAACTGCTTCTTGGTCAGTAGTGTCTTTTGTTCTATTACAGTTTCAGGTGAAACAGCAGTATCTACTTCAACTATCATGCCATCTACTATCATAGACTTGCCTCTTCTACTACGTCGTAAAGGAATAGTAACATTAACTTCAATTTCAGAACTTATTTGCGAATCTTGATTGAAACTAGTTTCGTCCACATCTATATTCTTTGACTTTTTAACATGTACCTTCCTTTTAGACTTCTTGTCTAATCTGAAAGATTCTTGTGAATTATTGTCATCTTCAAGTATATTTTTATTTTGTGTATCATATTCAACATTATCAATTTTGACATAAACCATATCCACTGAATTTTGTTCTATTTCTATCGAATCATGTTTGAACGTCTTTGATTTACTTTGGCGTTTTATTTTCTCCTTAGATTCTTCGATTTGAATATTTTTTGTCATATTACTGTTTTCGTCATCTATAACAATATCTTTTACTTTAATACAATCTATCATCTCATCTATGACGACCACTTCTTTTGCTTCAATCATTTTTTCATTTTCCACATAATCATTTACTGACGCAAGTCTATCTTTTTCTTTTACCTCAATTTGTTCTCTTGTATCGACAGAATCATTTTTAGACGTCATGCTAATCGGTTCTGCAATACTGCTACCAACATTTCTTAAAATATTAGTATTTATTTCGAAAGATTGCTTAGTATTATGTACACAATTATTATCGACAGCCTTCTCAACGTTTTCCTCGATCTTTTCAGTCAGTAGTTCTAGTGTCTTTGTTAAATTATCATTTTTTATATTGGTCCTGGGCTTCTGTAAATGATTGTCCAATATGATATTTGCTTTTTCGGCAGGAGCTTTATCTTCGCAACTTATTAGTGATTTGGTTATATCACTAATATCTTGGGAACTGTTATAAGGTACCTCATTCGACTTACTTATTATATCTTTCGCTACTTTTTTTTCACAGCTTCTCTCTAGTTTCTTATCCTGTTTAATTATAATTATTGAATTATTGTTTCTACATATTTTTTCACTTGTGTTTTCATCTATTATAGGTATAAATTTCTGTTGGCCGCATTGTTTTTGTTTAACAATAACAGCTAGTGAAACATCATCGTCAGAGTCTTCTTCTATAACAGATTTATATTCGTTTAATGTTTCTAGTATCTGACATTCATTTCTTTCGGTTCTTGAATCTTGTTTTACTGTATTGATTTCCGAAGTGTGAATTTTAACCAGAGGAATATCGTCAGGTACTGTTTTAACACTGCTGTTCTCTAATGTGACTACATCATCAATACCACTGCTGGTCTCTAATGTGACTACATCATCAATACCACTGCTGTTCTGTAATGTGACTACATCATCAATACCACCACCATTTTGATCGCTTGATAATCCATCAGATTGGTTAATATTTATGTTCGGTATAATAATGGAAGAAGTCTCAAATTTAAAATTAGTAACAGGATTTTCGGCCCTAGTTTGGTTTTCATTTTCTTTAACTATACCTGCTTCCGTTGGAGCAGGTATTTCCTGTGAATTTCTTGGATTTACTTCAAGATCTGTTGTTGGAACACACGCAGCAAGTTTAGATTCTGCTGGAGGATCCTTATTTTCTTGTTGCGTACTGCTAACTTCTGCTTGCTGAATAGCTAAAGGTATATTTAATTCGTTTGTGTTTTCTGTGCTGATTTCAACTGCAACAGTTGAAGGTGTCTCCATTATAATTTTTGTAAATTCTTCAACTTCGCCTTCTATTGCTGATTTTGAAATCTTTGGGGATTCTGGTCGCAGAAGTGATTTTCGATCTGGTTGAGCTTCGAGTTCGATTTTAGATTTAGTTATCGGAGTTTCAATAGAAGTCGATTTATTTCTTTCGGATTGGGTTTTAATACGAACAGCTCTTAAACTAGCAGTTTTATCGCTGACCATTCTTTGTTTATCCGTTTTTAGCAGAGCAGTGTAATTTGTTATGTCTTGAGTTGGAAGTGAACCTGATGGTTTTGTTAAGTCATCCGCAAGTTTAATCAGTTCATTGTTAATTGATAGAGGATGTATGATCATACATTTACTATTTGAAGCATTTAAATTATTTTGACTATCATTACCGACGTTAACTTCCGGATCATATTCTTTTTTAGGATGTAAAAGGACTAAAGGTTTTATATCTTCAGAAATTGAATGGGTATCAAATATTGGACTATTTGGTGGTGGCATAGGTGGAAGCGGTGGTGGCAGAGGAGGTGGAGGTGGAGGGAATAGTGGGGGCCGCGATAGCAGAGACGGCGGAACGGCGGACGGCGGACGGGAGAATGGCGGAGACGGTGATGGCAGTGACGGTGATGGTGGTAATGGTGGTGGTAATGGTGGTGGTAGTGGTGGTTGTGGTGGTGACGGTGGTGGTGGTGGTGGTGGTAGTGGTGGGAGTGACAACAGCGGAGGCGGGGGCGGCGGAGGTGGCTGTAGCAAAAGTGGTGGTAGTGGCGGGGGTGGTGGTGGTGACAGTAGATAAGAAAGAGGATTTTGGCTATCAAATCCATATTGTCCAATGAGATGCGATGTGTTGGGAATATTGGAAGGCAAAAAATAATTTGGTGAAACTGTATTCATTGGTACATTATGGTATTCTATATGGGTCATTGCATCCCGAGGCGTCTGCTTTGTAGAAGTATTAGAGTATATGTAATTATTCACATTTATCTTACTCTGTGATGTTGAAATAGACGTAGACATGTACTGCGGTAATACATTTAATAATTGATCCCTATGGTCTGCAGATATGTTGCCTAGAATATCCACCAACTCTTTAGGTAACATAGCTATTTTTCTGGCTGTTTCTGGATCTTGTGCAGTGTTGCTTGATTTGCCAGTTGGAATTTCTGCTGTATTAACATTCATTCCTGTATTATCATTGTTATCCCATTTATGAGTCCCAAAAACAGATTCCGTCAAAGTTACTGTAGGATGTTTAGTTAATACTTGTGCTATTGGAGCTGCATTATTACGCAGGGCACTATAATTCATTAACGTACTAGAAGTGGTGCCTGCCAAAGTATATATTGGAGTTGTTTTGGCAATAGTAGAACCTGCATTGCTAAGTAAAGTATTTGTCAAAGTAGCTGCAGAAGAACTTTCAATTTTAGTAATAGATATGCAGGCATTTGCTAGCGTATATACAGGTGACGTACTCTCATATTTATTTACAACTGTAGACGTAATACCATTTAGTAAAGTATAAACAGGTACAGTACGTACTGTTGCGTGGGTCTCCACATCTAAAGGTGGTCTGGGAAACAAAATTGGTGCTCTTTCTGTAGCAGTATTCAGGATGTTTATGTAAGAATCCGTATGCGGTGCATACTGTAATAAGTTTGACAAACATGTTACGACATCAGTACAAGGTTCACATATTAAGGATTTATTCAATAACTGAGCGGTGTTAACAGCACCTATTGGAGAATTTTCGACAACATCTACGACATTCTCAGGGGTAGAAGTTGACAACCCTCTAAACTCATACTGCGAAACTTTTAAAGTTGGTTCATAAACCAGTTCATGTAATAATAAAGGTTGTTCAGATACATTGGGTGATGGTGACTTTGATATGCCCACGTCGTCTATAATCATAGATTTTACATCTGGTTGAGAATTAATAGGTGAGGAAGATGTTTTTATATCAGTGGTCGTATCATCATTTTCATTTTCAACTTTTGTAACGTTATTTGCTTGTGATATTTCGTCATCTACAGTTAAGTCTACAGACAAGCACATATTAAAGTCCTTGCTGTCTATTACATCTGTATTTTTTAGAACATCCGGTGTATCTGATAGATCTGAATTACTGAGAACGTACGTTGTCGGTTTCACAGATATATTAGACTGTTTTCCAGATAAGTCAGTCGGTTCTTCGATAAAAGTTTCTCCCGACATTTTTACTATAGTAGGTACATTGGAGGGAACACGCTCGATTTCTTCTGTGAACGTTGCCGCATAACTGGAAAAGCGTTGCGTATCATAAACAAATGGTTCAACTACACTCAAAACTGCAGAATTTTCCGAATTTCCTCTACATGATAAATCCGTAGGAGCATAATCTTCAAGTACTCTGGCCGATAAATTGGTTACATTATCGATTTCACTAATGTTATTTTGGATAGTCAAATTTATGGAGTTTTCTTGAGAAGCTTGTATAGAACTATTTATGCTTAAATCTACAACATCGCTTCCATTCAGCCTCTCAGAATTTTTATTTGAGAGATCCAACGTTTCGAAGTGATAACTGGTCATAATCGCATTTTCGTATTTTTGTAAATTTTTAGAACGGTTTCGCGGTACTATTTTACCAGACAAATCTAATGGCAAGGGTATTAAGGACTCCACGTTAGTGTTGACATGAGCTGGCGGTGGCATACCACTTGGAATATCAGTGTAATCATTGTCAGAACACGTTTGTTCAATTGTTATGTTTTGTATGTCCTGCTCTGTTGATGTTGAAGGCGCCAACGTATGTTCAAAGTACACGCCTGAAGATATAGTAGGATGTTTCATGGTTAATTCGTTAATTAATTTTCTATCACTTGGAGTATTTGTCCCGATTATGGATTTGGCATCATCACGTGGGCTTATTTCAGATGTCTTCTCCACGGAATGCAGTCCTTCGGTTGACAGTGTTGATTCATTTAGTTTTATATGATCATTTGATAATCTGGCTTCGTACATGGATTTATGTTCATATAAGGACTTCTCTTCTATTAAAGTCTTCTTCGCATGAGAAGACGCACGTCCATTAGAAGTCCTACGATAGCTGATATTTGCTTCATTGAAAAATTTGGGTTCATCGAATGTTCTCTGTTCTTTTAAAAACCTGTTTTGAACTGGTTGTATTTGTTCAGATAACGACCTATATTCATTTCCTGTATTCAGTTCATTCAAAGAAATCTCATATTGTCTCAAATTATTTTGTTGTAACCTACATTCATTACTCTTTTGATGTTCATTTTGTGATGTTGGTAGTAATTGTCGTTTTTCATGTGATGACTGACATTCCATAAATAATCTTGGATCATTTGGTAGTATTTGTTCACTTTGTACAACCTGATTCATTACAGATTTTAAGTCGGAGTGAGATTGTTGTTCTATAGGCGATTCACGTTCAATATTTAAAGTTTGCTCAATCAGTAATCTTTTTCCGGACTGTCTATAATCGACAGATTGTCTGCGCTCTATAAATTGTGTGCGCTCAGCAGATTGTCTGCTCTCCATAGTTTTTCTGCGCTCTATAGATTGTCTGCTCTCCATAGTTTGTCTGCGATCTATAGATTGTGTGCGCTCTGCAGATTGTCTGCTCTCCACAGTTTGTTTGCACTCTACAGACTGTGTGCGTTCTGCAGATTGTCTGCTCTCCATAGTTTGTTTGCGCTCTATAGACTGTGAGCGCTCTACGGATAATCTGCCCTCCACTGTTTGTCTGTAATCTATAGAATGTGTGCACTCCACAGATTGTCTGCTCTCCATAGTTTGCCGGCGCTGTGTAAATTGTGTGCGCTCTGCGGGTTGTCTGCTCTCTATAGTTTGTATGCGCTCTATAGGCTGTGGATGCTCTGCAGATTGTCTTCTCTCCATAGTTTGTCTAAACTCTATAGATTGTTTGCGCTCTATAGATTGGGGGTTCTCAGTAAATTGTTTACGTTCTATAGATTTTCGGAGATCTAAAGACTGTCTGCGTTCTATAGATTGCCTGCGTTCCATAGATTGTCTGCGTTCTATAGATTGTCTGCGTTCTATAGATTGTCTGCGTTCCATAGATTGTCTGCGCTCTATAGATTGCTGACGCTCAATAGATCGCCTGAGCTCGATAGACAGCCTGCGCTCAAGCGACTGTCCGCATTCAACTAATTGTCTCCTATCTTCAGGGAGCATCAATTGTTCAATGAAAACTCTCTGATCTGGATATGTTCTCAAGTCCAATTGTGACTTCTGCTCAGCACGTAGCCTCTGTTGAAGTCTATGACCTTTCTCCGAAAGTGAAACCTGGCTAGAATATGGATTTTCCTCATAATACGACCTTGGATCCACTGTTGGATATATACCAGTTTGTGATAGTTGTTCAGTTACCGCACGACCAACATGAAACCGTATTTCATTTCGATGGTGATTTACGAGCTGATCACTGTGTGACAAGGATTCCGAATGTTGCCATTGATCATTTTGCAAACCATGTTCATTGATTGGCCTCTGATCATTAAGAGCCTCGAGATATAAGTTTTGTTCATGCAACCTATGTTCGGTGTGGGATCGAACTTCTGTATATGGCCGTCTATCTACAATAGGCCGTAATCTGAGATCGTCATACTCTCGCTGATCACCGTATGAACTGCGTTCACGATAGGGTCTATTGACATAATTTCTTTGTTCCCCATAAGCCATAACATCAGTATACTGCAACTCATCAGTGTGTAATCTTTGATCAGCATATTCTCTTTGGTTCTGGTGTGTGGTTTTGTTCTGGTGTGAACGTTGCTCTGTCGAAAGCTGTTGCAAATGCAGTCTATGATCCCGTGCATCTTCAAACACTTTTTGATTCCTAAACAGTTGTTCGTTTATTTGCCGCTGCGATGTCAAAGAACTTTGATCAAACGATAATAGCTGTTGTTCCATGAACTGACCCAAACGCCGATCTTGACTCGCTTGTTTTCGGTCTGCATGCATTGACAATCGCTGCAGTTGCGAAGGTGTTGTTTTCTGGTGACGTTCCTGACATTGTTTCTTTTTTATATCAGATTCTAGGGAAGTTTCTTTTGTATTTGAATTGCGACGTGTACGCGACACTGCTGAAGTTTTAGTATTCTGGCCAGTCCTCTGGGGTATGATTTCTATGTGAGGGGGTAAATCAAAAAGCTTTTGCTGCATTTCAGCACGAGTATTGGATCTTGTACGCGTTGATTTACGTTTGAACGGTACTTCTTTTTGTCTTTGAGGTGGTCCCATGTCAGATATACCTATTATTTTTTTATCTTTCACATATTCGTATTCTACTGGAGTGATAGATTCCCCAGAAACAATAGGACGTTCGGGTGGTTGCTCAAAATTTATATGCTGCATTGAAATATTGGTGTAACGTGGAACAAAAGTCCTTTCGGGATGTATGACCGAGCGTGAAAATACTTCCGCGGGTTTGGGATCGATGTTACTATCAATTACAGGTCCAGGTACATAGAATCTAGGATCGGGATCTAACGGTTCATCATTTCCGCACTGGACAGATATTTGATTCACATTAATATTGTTAGGTATTGGATCAGCTAATTTATTCTTAAGCATGGCTATACAATCATTTAAACCTTTCCGAGGTTTATTTAATTTACTATTTGTTGATTTAAGATTCGCGTTAAGATCGGGAGTAGAAGGTCTTTTTTGAACATAGGATATAGGTATGGATGGTTTATCAAGTTTTGATACTGGAGCTTCGTTTCCAAATAATTGTTTTTGACCTGTACAGTCATGTTGTATTATATTATTACATTCTTGTTCAACCAAGAATAACTGATCAAATTGAACTGATTTGTCAAATGTTTCAGAATTTGCTGTTAAACTAGCTATTGAATGTTTTAATGGGACATTAGGATCTGGATCTATATTATTATTTTCGTTTCTATCTTCATTTTCTCTATTACGACTTGGCTGCTCGTTTCGATTTCCAGATTCGTTTCTATTTCCGGATCCTCCAGGCTCATTTCGATTGCCAGATCCTCCAGGCTCATTTCTATTCCCAGATCCTTCAGGCTCATTTCTATTCCCAGATCCGTCAGACTCATTTCTATTCCCAGACCCTCCAGACTCGTTTCTATTACCAGATCCTCCAGGATCATTTCTATTTCCAGATCCTCCAGGCTCATTTCTATTTCCAGATCCTCCAGGCTCATTTCTATTTCCAGATCCTCCAGGCCCATTTCTATTTCCAGATCCTCCAGGATCGTTTCTATTTCCAGATCCTCCAGGCTCATTTCTATTTCCAGATCCTCCAGGCTCGTTTCTATTTCCAGATCCTCCAGGCCCGTTTCTATTTCCAGATCCTCCAGAATCGTTTCTATTTCCAGATCCTCCTGGATCGTTTCTATTTCCAGATCCTCCAGACTCGTTTTGATTACCAGACCCTGCAGGCTCATTTCGATTTCCAGACCCTCCAGACTCGTTTCGATTTCCAGACCCTCCAGGCTCATTTCGATTTTCGGATCCTTCAGGCTCATTTTGATTTCGACATCCTCCGGACCCCTTTCGATTTCCAGATCCTCCAGGATCTCCGTGCTCTCTACGATGATACTGCCCACTATTCACGTTAATCCTTTGAGAGCCATTGTTGAATGGTAATCCCCAATTTTGTTCCTTACTAGTTTGGTTAACAGCGAAGTCAATTGGCGGGCATTCGCTGTTATTTGGGCAATTTATCTTCATGTCTGGAAATTTCTTCTTTTCTCTATTTACTCCAGGTTTTCTTTTTATACACTCAATTTGTCGGAGACTTCTATGTTGTAGTCGTTTCATCTTAGGCCTCCGAGTTTTACTGTCATCTGCGTTACCTTTTGACATCTCATATATTTTATTCTTATTGACAGATTCGAGAGATTCAGAACCATTTTCTTCTTTGTTTAAAAGCAAACCCCTGTTTTTCGAATCATCTGGGCGACGTTTCATTATCAACTTATTATGTTGCTTGTCGTGTATCCTTCCAGATCTTTTTGAGTTCAGCGGGTTGATAACCACTCGATTTCTTTTTGGAGGCAAGTCAGCAATCATCTTTCGTATTGTCTCAGCTGAAACAAAAAAAGTTCAGGTCATGAATTAAAGTTTATCCTTATTATGAACTCAAATTAAGGGGCTAGTCTAATTTCTCACTTTCAAAAAATCGATTTTTTTTGCCTAATTCGACAGTATACTATTCGGAGAACATGTTCCCAAAGTTTTATAATCGTATCATAAATATTTTTGAAATGGAAGGGGATTTAGTCGGAGCTGACCGTCGGCGCGCGGCGACGGGGTGGAGCGCCGAGTAGCTGTGCTCATTGTTGTGCTCCGAGGGCATCATAAATCGAGTTCCCATTGTACAGCGGGCCAGGCAACTACCTGAATGGCTTCCCAAACAAGTAATTTAAGCTATACATTTGTTCGAAACCGGTACAAGAAGACGCAGAAAAATCATACGAACGCCGTCGCGCAGGAAACGTCCGCTTCAGTTCAGTTTGAGCAGAGGTCTAGAGCGCATCGCAGCTAACTGAAAATGAATGAGAAAAGTCCTTACGACAATCAAAGAGGCACAAAAAAGAACCCAGTGCGCAGATCTTCGAGTAGGAAGAGAACTTTCCATGGAAATCGGCACACAGTGGAGCAGTCAACGGCGAGTACAAGTGCTACAGCTGAAAAATTGGCGCGTAACGATGACAATGAGATTATTATTGATAATACTCACGGATATCGTATCATTGAATTTTTCTCCATCTTTACTGCAATTAGCAACATAGTACTTTGCAAGGATTGCAAAACAAATGTAAAATTCGACGAAGCGAGTCCGGCAGGATTAGGTTTTAAAATTGCTGTTTCGTGTCAGTGTGGCGTTTCTTACATCGAATCTGGTCCGAAGAGTGGAAAATCCTATGATATTAATCGACGTATAGTGCTTATGATGCGGCTTTTAGGGATTGGAAGAGAAGGTCTGAGTCTTTTTTGTGGTTTGATGGATATAGCAAAAACATTTCATATTAATACCTTCGAAGGCTGCTTTAAAAATATTTGGATAGCTGCAGAGGCGGTGTATAAATCTTGAACTAAAAATGCTGTGAAAAAAGAAAAAGAGAAAACACTTGAAGAAGAAGGTTCCGATACGAATTTAACAGTTTCCGGAGATGGTACATGGAAAAAACGGGGACATACTTCACGATATGGCGTGACGACTCTCGCAGGAAAATATACCAAGAAAATCATCGATACATTAGTGAAATCGAGTTATTGTAAAGCGTGTGAGTACTGGACAAAAAAACAAGAGGAAGATCCAGAAGCATATGAAGAATGGCTCTCAAGCGATCATGATTGCCTATCTAATCACGCCGGATCGGCTGCGAAAATGGAAGTCGACGGCATAAAAGAAATTCGGCCGCTCGCTCAAAATGTATAATGTAAAGTATACACGCTACATCGGTGACGGAGACAATGCTACTTTTAAATGTATTTTAGATATGAATCCTTATGATACTCCTGTTGAAAAGCTATAATGCTATGTATACGTCAAGAAAAGAATGGGTACACGATGCCGAAATGAAAAAAAAAAGTGAAAGGTTTAGGAGGAAGGAGTAAAGATACAGTAAAATTAACTGACAAAATCACAAATAAACTCCAAAAATATGATGGTTTAGCGATAATAAAGCATCAAGATAATGTAGAGGAAATGCATAAGGAAATTTAGGCTCGACTGACAAGAATCCACAACATCAAAACTGCCCGGTCGGCGCGAATAGCTGGTGCGCGTATCGCCGAGCGGAAGCTGAAGGACTCAATATGAGAAAATTCAAGCACGATTATCTGCCATTAGATCCACAAGTTTTAAAAGTTTTGCATCCAATCTATACGGATTTGTCAAGAATGGAATTGCTAAACAGATGCAAAAGGAGCAACATACAAAATAATAATGAAAGTTGTAACGGCTTGCTATGGCACTTTGCTCCGAAACATCTTCACAGCGGCCTAAAAATCATACAATTGCCCAATTTTTTTGCAACGGGGATCTTTAATGATGGCATGAAGTCCATATTAAAAATATTTCGCACTGTGGACATAACTGTTGGCTGCTACGCACTAGAATACGCCAACAGTCGCGACATGGCACGTATACAGCTGACCGAGAAAAGGCACGAGGAGACTTCAAAGGAGGCTCGGACAGCTCGTAAGAAAGCTGCAGCTGATGAACAGCACTTTTTCGAGCAAGAGGAAGGCAAATTGTATGGCCCTGGAATCGCAGAATAACTGTAAGTATGAAAAATTAATTTTTATAACCGAAAAACAGTTGTCAAAACTTTAAACGCGTTTTTCTCAAAACTGCATTTTCAAAAACGGCTGCAGCTCTAGCTCAAAAAAAAATTAACGAATCGATTTGAAATTTTGCACAAATCTTCGTAACATGTTTGTACATACCATGATCTAGGATATTTTTATATTTCAAAAAATTCAAATTTGCCGAGCTTAAAACGAGCGTTTTTTTTGTGAAATATTGATTTTTTTTTTTTCAAAACGCTGCGATATTTTTAATTTTCAATATTTTCAAAAGATCCTAGTTCATGGTACGGGGAAAGTCATCTAGTTTAACGTGAAACAAAAATTTTTCAGATACTGGCATTCTGAGGACCTCTACAACTACAGCCGATTTACTACTTCATTTTTGGATGACTCGACGTCGGAGAGTATAACTCGGCTTACAGTCGATATTTATTCATGAAATTTTGTGAATTAACTTGTCAATAGTATCTAAATATATCCATAAAATTTTAAAATATTTGACCGCATGATTTTTTTGTATGAGTCCCGGAAAATTACCTCCATTTTCCGCCCGAGAAACTAGACTAGCCCCTTAACCTCAGTTAAATAAAGAATTACTAAAAGATTAACTGGTAGATAACTCAATTTTAAGTTAAGCTCGCATTTGTACATCAGTTGTTCATTATAACTAGATCAAATTCATGTTTATAATAAAGAATAAATGAAACTTACCGTCTCCAACTTCAGATCTAATTCTCGGTCGAGGCCTCATATGATCCTTCTGTCGATGTCTTGATCTTATATCTTTACGCATTTTCTTCCGTATAGTATTATCTGGCAAACGTGGCCGTTTCCGTCGTACTCCAAAAGGTCGGTGGCGACATTTACGACGCACTGCCGGAGTATCTCCAGCACAATCTAACATATGTTGATGTAAGTCTTCTAGGGAAATAGAGATTCTGCACTTGGTGCAATCTCGGAATCCCCTTAGTGGTCTTGTTCTATTATATATTTGACCCGGAGGCACATACAAATGCTTTAAGATATGTGCATTAAGTAGGGGTTCCCCAACGATTTCATAATGTTGAACTTGTGCGTTAGGATGTTGCGTAGTCATGTGCGCTGACAAAGCTCGTGAATCTCTAGTTTCAGCGCCACACGCGCAACACACATAGCTCCGCGGACGCACCCATTCTCCGCTAAGCACAGCTGGCTGAACATCATAATTTGGCGCAGACGGGACTAATCCCAAAGAAACTGGAAACTCGAGTGCATCTTTATTCCGGCCAGATTTACTTGTATATCGAACTGTTTGTGAAGTTTTGGTTGGAATTTCTCTACTTTCGAGTATCAGTTTAAGCTCTTTTCCGATTGTATTTAGCTTTTCATCTTTCTTTTCAATTGAAGAAGACGTAAATACATCTTCAAATTTCCGTCTCATACAAAGTTGTGTCCATATATCTAATCTAGAAACCAAAGTAATAATACAGTTGTTGGTATGAGAATCACGCTTCATTTGTCTTGAATTTATATAATTCTTTTCGTTTTCTAAAGTGTCCCATTTCCATTTATGTTTAGGCGCAAGGCCTCGTGGCATATAATTGTCTAATATGTTTCTCGAATATTGCTGAAAAGCTAAAAGAATTGGGAAACCTTCAGCTGTATTTATGTTGACATTGTTTTTAGACTTTCTTGTTTTTATAGCATTTTCTGGGTCCGGTCTGAAATTAAATGAACCATCAAGAAATTTAGCTAAATTTTCTTGTACATTACTGGCTACTCTTGAATAAAAACTAGTATCAAAACATTTTTCGAATTTTTGAGCTGAATCGTCGATCGTCTTAAACCAGACTCGTCTAGTAGATTCTACGGCTCTTCGCGACCTATGAACTACACCTAATCTCGATAAAATTTGATCAGCATCTGTATTATGGAATGAAAAATTAGGAGGTATACGCTTACTCCATTGAATATCATCTAAAACAATTACGGCGTTCTTATTTAATACTGCACTTCCAAGAGTCTTATTATTGGACGGCAGTATTAAATTCGTTGTAATATTCTCTTCAATATCTGCCGTGTCGAGAATATTAACATTGGGTTTGAATTCACATGAAATAACTATGCCGTTGAAGCCGTGTCCATCGTCGTTAGAATCGTCTTGTCCCTCTATATCACGTTTTTTCTTTTTCTTTCTCCCGGTTATATTTTTGTGTAGTAATTTACTACGATGTGGTTTTTGTTTCTCACAAAAATTAAGTTTGTGTTTTGCCAAGTCAGAAGTTGTCGGATATCTGGTATAACATTTGAGACAGGCAAAGTATTGATTGGAATGACTGTCGACCATGTGCCGGAGTATAGGGATGGCTTCGGCTTCTGTATGATTACAGAAAAGACAACTTATAAAATCTTCTTTCAGTAAACAGAGATGTATGCGCCGAATGTGTTTAGAAACAGTTTGTTTAGAAGCAAACTTTCTGTCGCAGTAAGGACAAAGTATTTGCGCAGTAATAGTAATATCAGACTTGTTAGCGAGATCATCTGGTTTAATTGACGTCGCATTGGACGGGGTGCTTGTTCTTTTTTGTTTATCCTGAGCAACCTTGTCTTCAGGTTTACGAATAGCTTTAGTTTGTGGTCTAGGAGCATTGGACTTCCGAGGTCTCAATCTTCCGTTCAAACCGGAGGATGGTTTATCTCCAACCGTATTCATCGTGTTTAGCTCAGCACTAAAAGAAAAATAAAATCCATCAAACCCAGGTCCCAAAAAAATTCTGAAGTACAAAAAAAGGACAGTAAAATGAAATAAAATAACGTGTAAATAGAAATGCTAACATACAATTTTGGTCAGTAATGTTTGCGGCAGTGTTACACGAAATGAGATTATGTTGAGAAAATAAACAAATCTTTAATCAATACACTATCAAATAAAGTTTTTAAAATACACACCTAGAAATTTAAGATATAATAAATACAGAACTCAATAAATAAATACAAAATTTCCTTTACAGAGCCGACGACCACCAATTACTTTTGTTTGCCCAATATTTTATCTTTTACATCTACTCTATAGGGTATTGAGTCTAGGATTTTGAATCGCCATATTACGACGCGATAGCCTGAAGACATGATGGATAATCATAATCTGGTTATAGGCCAACAATGCAACTGTTTTACGTCTAATAGTTTCAAGGCAAGTTTTAGGTCAGGGAGTACTTATTCTTTTAGCCTGTCCGGCAAATAGACTTAAGTATACGAGTAGTGACGCCAGCCTCCCGAGCTATTACTGTCTCTTCCTACTCCTTCCGAGATAGTAGTATCCTATAATCCTATTCCATATTCCTTGTTCAATACACCTTTCCTACCTCATCCTTTTTCCTTTCCACTCTATTAAGCCGCGGGAACGCAATGAGGAACTTTAACATTTTTAACCTTATAAAATGGCGTCATCGTGGTTCGCCACCCGAT
>WUAW01038603.1:3467-21961 GCA_017165845.1 Thaumetopoea pityocampa | reverse complement strand
CGCGGGGGCGAAATGTGGACTGCGGATAGCCACTCTGCTACATTGAACGATCGTAGCAGGTGGAAGGAAGTAGTATCTGCCTACCCCAATGGGAAAGAGGCGTGACTGTATTTATGTAGTATATACTATGGTCTCTGCCTACCCTTATGGGATATCGGCGTGAGTGTATGTATGTATGATGGATAATCATAATCTGATTATAGGCCAACAATGCAACTGTTTTACGTCTAATAGTTTCAAGGCAAGTCCACATATTGCGAGGAAGACGAACATGTTGCTAGTTTGATGGCTTGTTTCATATATAGTCTATTTCTAGACTATATATGAAATAATTAAAAACTAGCATTACATTTTATTTATTTTTTTATTTTATTTATTTATTTCCATAAAAAGATGACACAATATAATCAATATGAAGACTCTGAGTACTGTTGTCAGTGTCTTCTCACACAAACGTTTTACAAAATATATTATAAAGCAACAAAAAAAGGGTACAAAAAAACAGGGGTTTCGCACAGTCAATTAGGAAGGACAACGATGGTAATGTGGTGTGTGTGTGTGTGCTTGTGCGCGTGTGTGTGTGTGTGTGCGTGTGTGTGTGTGTGTGTGCGCGTGTGTGTTTGCGTGTGTGCGTGCGTGCGTGTGTGTGTGTGTATGTGCCTGTGTGAGCGTGTGTGTGTGTGTGCGTGTGTGTGCCTGTGTGTGCGTGTGCGTTTTGTGCGTGTGCGTGTGCATGCGTGTGTGCGTGCGTGTGTGTGTGTGTACGTGTGTGCGTGCATGTGTGTATGTGCGCGTGTGTGTGCGTGCGTGTGTGCGTGCGTGCGTGCGTGCGTGTGTGTGTGCACGCGTGTGCGTGTGTGCGCGCGCGCGTGTGTGTGTGTGCGTATTTGTATGTTCGCGTGTGTGCGCTCTCTGTTTGTATGTACGAATATGAGGGTATGCGGTCTATATATGTATGAGATATAACAAAGTCATCTACTGCATTATTTTTAGCATATTTTCAGTAGTGTTGTAGTCTAAGGTCAGTAAATAATTTCGTAAACTCCTTTTACATGATTGTTTATTTAACTTACTAATAGAGAGAGTTTTGTTAATTTTATTATACAGAAATGGAGCGACAAACATCAAGGATTGCTGAGCAAACATTGTCTTGCAACCGAAACCTTTATAAACAATGTCAGCTCTTCGCGCAGACTTAGTAGAGTCCGGTGGGATATTATGCTGTATATTTATAATTTTTGCAATATACAATTGACATTCAATACGCAAGTTAATTTAAAAAGTTCATTAGTTGGAAACCTATAATTCTTAAACATCATTGTTTTAAGTACAGCAGGTTGTGCTCTTTCAGCTCTGATAAGTATTGTTTTTGCAACCTCCCCAAACAGATATTCCATATGTAATAACCGATTGGCACAATGTATAATAGACCGTAGTTAGTAGTTTAGTATCGCAAATATATCGCAAATTTTTGAAAACGTAAATCAGTTTTCTTATACGACTTGTTAACATAACTATGTGACTTTTCCAGTTTAACCTTCATCTATTTCCACACCGAAGTATCTGACTGATGAGACAATAGATAAACAGAAGCACAGACAATTCTGTATATAATTGCAAGTATGAGCTCGTATACGTATATTATCAAGTATTGGTTTAGAATGAGCATTTGTATAGTAAGTGACAATTTTTGATTTGGTTTGATTTCTTAATCAAACCAAGAGTAAATTTTTATCGAGCCATTTAGTAACTCTTGTACCTTCTTCAGCTATTCTATTTACTTTTTCCCAACTAGAACCCGAGAATGTAATGACAGTGTCATCTGCAAAAGTAATGATGTCACTATTTATTAAATTTAGTTGTGATAAATCATCTATGTATATAACAAAATGAATACAGACAGTATCAAAAGCTTTAGCTAAATCTAAAAATAAGGTTAAGCATTTTATTAAAGCCGTTTGTTATTACGGTTAAGCCGTTTATTATTAATATTTTTAACTATATCTGTAACTAAATGTTGCATAGCATCAGTAGTAGATTTGTTTTTTCTGAAACCATATTGATTTTCAGATAATAAATTTTGTTTTTTTTTTCCAAGAAAAGTATTGGCCTATTATTTATTGCTTTTACAATAATTTTTAATAACATGGGAAATAAGGAAATGGGCCTATAGTTAAATAAAATATCTCTGTCTTCAGATTTATGAACTGGAATAAGAATAGACTTTTTTAACGCATTTGGAAAAACTCCATATATAAAACATAGATTGCAAATCAAAGCGATAAGTACACTAATTACATTTACGGCTAATTTAAAAAAAATAGATCTTATACCATCCCATTCACAGGCAGAACTATATTTAAGAGATTTTATAAGTCTTGATATTTCAAGTTCATCAACAGGTAATAGAACAAAAGAATTAGAAGGCGCTGGTAGTTTAATTAAATTTTTAATGCGCTCTTCTCCACTACAACTGGTTCTGTTAATAATAGTTTTAGCTAAGTCTACCAACACTTGCATTTTTTTTAAGAGCGCATTTTTGTCTCCATCGTTTTGTCATAGAACAATAAAACGCTTAGAATCCATTAAAAAAAACATATATTCATAGAAGCCTGATAGTCTAAAACTATAAAATGTATTTAAAAATAATACTAAGTAGTGATATTAACAAAAACCTATTGAAGTCAGTTTAGTAAGACTAATAACTAATTGAGAGGTGCGTAGAGCCTTTGGCAGCGGAGATTCAACGTTTTGATTCACTTTTGACACCGTTAGTTATTCAAATAATATGTGACGCTAAGTAGCGTGGGCTTCAAAGATTAGCCCATAGCATTGTCCCGAATTAGTCAACCGGTTGTTATCCGAATGTCGTCTAACGTCGTCTAATGTCATCACTGACACAATTCATGAAAATCTAATAGTATCTCTCGCTCAGACCGCATCATCGTCATCATCAGCTCGTAGAAGTCCACTGCTGAACATGGGCCCCTCCTTAAAAAGGAGGAATTTGCCATAATCTTCACACTTGCCAGGCGTACTAGAAATCGCAGTACATTTTGATTGAATAACACGATACCTTTACTGTACCTATAATCCTGATACATCCCTTTACTGTTTCTCACAGCACGTGGATGCTGTGAGAACCAGTAAACGGATGTAACATTTCTTCCTGTGAGGTAAGACACCATAATCATTTACGGCTCATAAAAGCAGTGTATTGTATATTTAATCGTTTTAATTAAACTAGTATTGAAAGTTTTACAAATTAATTTGAACTGAACTTACAAATTAATATTAGGCCCTTACCTATGAAATGGCCATGACATATAGAAAACGAAAAACTTTTTGAAAACAAAAAAAAGGAAATCCATTGTTATGTGTGTACTTTCGCCGTTTTATGGAAAATCATTGTTTTATTCTAGGAGCAAGTTTCCATGAATTTTTGAAAGCTGTTTTGATTACGTTATCGGATTTTTCTCTAATATGAAGTTGTTTAAATACGTAAAGTTAGAATCAATTACGGCAAGGTTTGAAGAATACGGGGAGTGACAGAGTTTCCAGTCGCAACTCCTCTAATTTGGCGATACTTTGTTGCGTTGAATGGCGAACTCTTTCGCCATCGTTTGCAATTGTTAACAAAATACATCTGCAGTAATTGGTTTGTCTAGTTTCTGGAAGCCGTAATAGTTACCAACCAGCATAAGCAGCATAGGCCCACCAAACAGCATTATCTTTACTTACTCGTATAATTTTAGCTTGGGATAAGTTTTGGCCGTTTTATTAGGTTATCCTTACGATGAACGTTTCCGACTATCATAAAGATGCGATCGATCTCATAACAAGTGACGATACTTTTCAATCCTTGATTGTCGATTTGGATTCTTTGCCGTTTAAGACCATCTTTCTTTAAATTAATTACAAGAACGGAAACGTTGGAACCGAAACGCGTTCGTTAACGGTAATTTGCCTTAACACAAGATTGTTTCTTCGAACTGTATATGTCAGCGCTGGTGCCAGTTAAGAATTGGCAATTTCATAGTTTAAGATCTAATAATTCATGCTAATGTATAAAGAATAAATGCATTGCAAATGACAAAATGATTAAGTTATGATAACTATGGTTTTATAAAAAAAAAATGGTACATGAACTAAGCTGGTTACTCGAGCT
Organism: Thaumetopoea pityocampa; assembly: GCA_017165845.1. Lineage (NCBI taxonomy): Eukaryota > Metazoa > Arthropoda > Insecta > Lepidoptera > Notodontidae > Thaumetopoea > Thaumetopoea pityocampa. The sequence goes on along the minus strand of WUAW01038603.1, from coordinate 17,793 downwards.
GCCACCCTATCTGCCAGAAAGTGTGACCGTTGGTAATTTTATTCAATGGCCTCACTATTTTCATTTCGGTCATCTGAACTATTATAAAATTGTAAAATATCAAATTTTGTAAATAAAAGATAATTTAAAAAATCTACTCAGATCAACTAATTAAGGGCTTCTGAAACCAAATCTATCGATATTTGTTTACTTGTTCGAACTTCGCGCATAAAACCAACGGGTAGATTTTGGTTAAACTGTTATAATCTTAACACATAGACGCCGGCGCGGATATTCGCGGTTCTTTTCGTGCGGCGGTGCTCCAACTAGCGGTGCGCCCCATAGAGCGGCGCAGCGCCAAATTATACTCTCTCGACAATTTGTGGCACGTTTAAAAAAATTGGAAACTAAGCGAATCAAAATTTTTAATTTTACAGAAAAAAATATTGATCATCTGTTGATGAATGTAGTAAATCCTCCTAGTGAAGCAATAATAACAAATGAAAAACATTTTTTTTTAAATTCGTACAAAGGATCCGCGTGGATGATGAGAGAGCGGTGCAGAGATTGCTATAAATGCTTAACAAACCTAAAAGATACTTAGTACGCCACGACTAGAGCAAAGAAAGTAAAAACATATTGCGATAATTATGAGTGCAGGGCCGGCACATTCTGTAGCCTGTTTTAAAAAATTGCATAGAAAAAGTTAAAATAATTACATTTAATTATATTAAATTAATAAATTAAATTAGAAGTTGTGTTTTGTATTGAATGTTTGATTATAATGTTGAAGTGTTAACGTATACTGGCGAATAAAATAACATATTGTACTAGGTATTTTTTGATATACAAGCGTGGCTCTATCCGTGGGTCATGCAGCCCCGCGGAACAGACAGACATGACCCAACGTTGGGTCATGGCGCCCCACGGAGCAGACAAGCATGATCTACCGGTGGGTCATGCCGGCGTCAACGTGTTAAAGGTACTATTCCGACTTAAATACTGCGGTATGTATCATCAAAATCGGTCCAGTAGAATTGATGATACAGCTTGATTTCTATTTTAGTAGCCGCCGTTAAGATATTAGAGCTCATGTAAAAGTGGTTCTAAGGCTTTTATATAAATCTATGATTATTTCGGTATTTCCCATGTAGCGTTTCCGCTACACAGCGCCGACATTCATGCGGGTAAAGCCGCGGGAAAATGCTAGTTATAAATATTTTAATAAGTGGGTATGTTCCCTATTTAATCAAGGGAACATACATGAGCCACACAATAATATTATGCGGGAACTTTAAAACGCTGACTAAAGCGTACAGAGATCTCTGTACATAGTAATCCTTCGCTCTACTGAGAGCATTCTACTATATGCCTCATCAGTCAATCTGGCATTTAAGTACAAATGTAATAATTTTATATCTTATATTAACATTATCAGAGCCATATAGCCGTTCTAACTACAGAAAAGGAGACTTGGGCACTGGAGTCCATTGAGCACTTTCTTGGCAACACCAAGCATTTCCTTATTACCGTTGGTGTTTACCAACGTTCGGCACTGAGCCCGGTTTCATTTAACGTAGTGCTCGATGTAGTCACAGTGACTGTACGGGACCAGCCTCCATGACTACGACGTACACTGAAGACACACAGCACTTATTAACCAGAACAAGGGACACCTGGAGCGTAAAGTGTATAGATAAAAATATACACTCGATCACAATGGTCTGAGACTGAGGGCAGTGAAGACCGACTACATCATCATCAGTCAGCGGAAGCACACCGCTGGACATGAGCCTATTCCTTAAAAATGAGGGGTTTGCCGGTATCCACGCTTCACAGATGTCTTGGAGATTCGCAGTTAATTTTTATTGAATAACAGACTAATGCTACTGTCCATTATCCTGGTGCATCCCTTAAGCTGGATCTTACAACATACACGGGAAGATATGCCGCGCAGCACGTGCCGAGTATATGTAATGGAAATACGAATAATTCTACAATCCGGATAGGTAGTATGGTCGTAAAAACAGACAAATTCATACACCTTAGATCCGTATTGCACGCGAACATCTGAGTGCACCACGATATCTAGACCCCATCTATCTCTCTACTCTCTGGAGAGTTTGTAATCGAAAGATCGGACAAAATTAAAAGAACAAGCATACAAGGACAACATTTCCCGTACGGAGAAGGAGAACTGTTGCCTTTGCAGAGAGTTTTAACCTAACCTAAGTAGTAAACTCCTTCGAGTTTCATGTCACGGAGATGAAAATATTATGGTGAATATGATAACAGACCGTGTTATGCCACGATTTGTTATAATACATAATTTATAATATCCGAGGCAGACTCGCTGTTTGTAATATGGCAGCAAACTCTAGGAAGGTCGATTGAGTAGTTCGACCAAAATACATTGTTAGATAAATCCTTGATATGGTTGTTCTTAAAGCACGATCTCAGAGCCGCTCATAGTAGCGTCGCTGGATGTCGTGGATCAACACGGAAGCTAATGGATCACCACACGTTCTTCACTCGATCTTAAAATTTGTGACTTTTGGCCACAGATGTGGAATGATGTTAAATATCAAGCTGTGTAAATATCAAGCTGAGTAAACTGAGTAGAAAGGCGGACCCTGACAGATAAGGCCGGGACTGATAATGCTAGCAAGATCCTTTCTTTACCCAAATATCATCATCATATCGGCCCAAAGACGTCTCTGCTGGACATAGTCCTCCTCCAATGATTGCCACATCAAGCAGCTATGGACCGCCTGCATCCACCGATTGCCCGCGACCTTCACCAGGTCATCGGTCCACCTAGTCTACCCGCATTACGCTTGCCGGTTCAGGGTCGCCACTCCAGCACTTCAAGACCCCAATGTCCATCGGTTGTACGGGCTATGTACCCCGCCCACTGCCACTTCAGTTTTACAATCCTTTGAGCCACATCGGCGACTCTAGTTCTCCTGCGGATTATCTGATTACGAATTCTGTCTCGCAGGGAAATTCTGAGCATACCTCTTTCCATTGCACACTGCGTGACTTTGAGCTTTCTTATGAGGCCCATAGTCAGTGGCCATGTTTCAGATCCATAAGTCTTCACTGGCAATACGCATTGATTGAATATCTTAGTCTTAAGGCATTGCGGTATTTTTGATGAGATGTCACGCAGTTTCTCGAACGCTGCCCAGCAGAGATGGATTCGGCGAATGACTTCTTTCTCGAAGTTGGATTTACCTAGATGGACGACGTGGCCCAGGTATACATATTCCGACACAACTTCGAGAATAGAGCCCTATAGGACTATTGAGTGGAGCGGAATAAGAGCATTAATCATAACTTACCCATATTCATTCTTAAGCCCACCTGTTGACAAGCTCTGTCGAGGTCTTAGAGCATTATAATCCACAAATGCTAAGCATAAAGGCAGATTATACTCCTCTGTCTTCCGTATAATTTGCTGTAGCGTATGAGTGTGGTCTATAGTACTAAAGCCTTTTTGGAAACCGGCTTGTTCCGGAGGCTGAAAGACGTCAAGCCTGCGTTCGAGACGGTCCATGATAACTCTCGAAAACAACTTACATATGTGGCTAAGGAGCGAGACAGGCCTGTAGTTCCTCAAGAGCTTTTCTTGAAGAACAACACAACCAAACTTCTGCTTCATTGGAATGAAACTGATCAATTCCGTCATATACGAAGTCATAACGCTATTGGTATGGCGTTGTGCCTTCGTGTATGACGGAACTGAATAGTTTATGCAGGACTCTGCAAGGAGTACAGGTGTCCCTCTTGCTTTCAGCAGTTAGTGATTCCGTCATCACCTGGTGCCTTATTGTTCTTAAGTTGCTTGAAAACCCCATCTCGTACAATCTGACATCCGGGATATCTTCGGTATAGTGTCGGGTCAATTTCCTTCGGCTAAATTTGCAACGGGTTGTCGTTTAGTGTTGTACAGTTGTCCTTAAAAACTCTCAACTTCCCAAAAAATGTCAGGCCTGGAACGGATAATCCTGCCGGTATCGGTCTTCAGTTTCGTCAGTTGGCTCTTTCCAATAGACATAGCATCTTTAACACGATCCGTATTAAAGCATCTAGTATCGCGTTTGATCGATTTTGCGATCTGTCTCATCTCGTTCCTTTCCTCCCTGAGACTCAAAGTTTGATGTGAAAACCTCTTGGTTCTGTCGGAACGGTTGATCTTAAAGAATTTTGACCCCATCGTACGTACTGTATCCACTAACCCATTACTTAAATCGTTCACAAAAACGCAATCACTTAGGCAATCGAAGCGGTTCTGAAGCTCGAGCTGAAATCTTTCAGGGTTCTGGGACTCGGTAGGTGAAGGACGGAGCGTAGACCCCATTAGTCTAGCCCTCTCCAGCCTTACGTTGATATTCAATGTGCTTCTTACCAGTCAGTGATCACTACCACTTTTAACTGCATTAATTACAGAGACATCATTGAATATTTGCCGCCGAATAGACATGATGAGGTCTATCTCATTTTTAATGAAACCATTGGGGCACGTCCAAGTCCACTTTCTATGGGGTGGTTTTCGGAAGGAGTTCATCTTATAGAGGTCCTCCTTCTTCATGAGATCTGCCAGTTACTGTCCTCTATAGTTTCGTTGCCCAACTTCAAATTTTCTGACTCTCAGCTCATCACCGCTTCATTTCCCAGCTTTGCGTTAAAATCTCCCATAACAACATAGTGGGTTTTGATATATTTTGATGGCATATATTTTGATGGTTTTAGATATATACTCATACATATCCTCTACGTCGTCATCTGAGTGTGTCGTGGTTGGTGCGTAAACCTGGATGCCCTTCAGCGAGTTTCGCTTGGTGACACTGAGTATCAGGTACGCTATCTGAGTCGACACACTCTCGACCTTTACTATATTGTTAACGGGAGATTTATCGACGAAGAATCTGACGCCACCTTGGGACTGCTGATCGCTCTCCTGAAAGTAGAGCAAGTTGCCGGATTATCGTGTCCTCCCCTTTCTTCGGACTTCCGATAATCCTAAGATGTCCCAGTTCAACTTGCGCAGACTAAACCAAATATACTCTGTCCTAAATCAAGGTGTCCACGCAAGTGCGTTAGCCTTTAGCCGATAGTGAGACAGGCACAGGAGGTGGGGGTACCGAACGTCACTTGCGCGCTGTATAATAAAGATGTGACCGTAGTTCGCGCATCTGTAAGTTAAGCGCGGGTGATCACGTCTAACCCAGTATCAGCTGATGGCTAACATAATTGCACCGATAGAAGTTTTATAGTCATTACAGAGGATATTTCTCTAATACTGGTTCTGATGACCGTCTATTATCTAAGATTTTATCTATCCATAAAATGCTTTTTTTGGGTAAGAATCAAGTTCCCAATGATTATACTATTCAGACCAATCGTTCATTGTTAAATGAAAATTCTATAAATTATTTTTAGATATTTAGACTTTCAAATTTCATATTTTCACTCCAAAACCGCTCACATCAGTGCATATTGAATGTAAGCGGAATCGAAGCAACTGAAAACATAATTAACATAACTATAGAAAGCCAAAGGTTACAGACAGGTGATTATTCCTGTAGTAGGGGCACGGGCAAAGTAAGAATTTGGCCATAGGAATTTCACTCATACATTTAGATTGATCAACAATAATAATAAATATAAAGAGTACATATATTCTTTTTTGAGATCAAATATTATACCGTGCGTCGCGTCGTTCAAATGTCCACGTAGGGAGTTAAACTAAATAGTTGCTCCTGTAAGCTGGCCCTTAGAAGATTATGCGTAAAGTGTGAATATAATACAGATTAATAGATATATTTTACAGAAATGGAAACACTTTCTTCTCGACATTTTCATTGACTTTTTAAATGAAGTCAAATATCCAAAACGTATCCGTTTAATAAGACGGGCAAATAAAAAACATCAAGCAATAAAAATAAATAATAATAATCAAAATCAAATAATAACCCAGAACTATTCAGTTAGTGCATTTTGCCCACGATGAAATACGGTTCCATAGCATGAACGATACCACAGGACGCTGTGTACAAAACCTGAATTACACAGAGCCGCGATACGTTCCATGCTTGGATTTGGATTGCAATTTTGAACACGATCTTGCATTAATGACTGTCTTCAAGATTTTGTTTTTCGTTAGTTATATAATGATTCACTAAATAATCGTTAAGTTCGAGAGTCCAATATAGATTAAATATCGAAAACGAAATTTAATCTACTAAACATAAATTTTGTTTGTTCCATCAATGAATCCCACTAGACCTAGTGACTTAGAGGTAATTGGAATGCAAATTAGTAGGGATTATGTCGAAGAGCCGTAAGCCATCCCGGTCACTGGCACAATTGTAGTACGACAGTTACGCGTTAGATATAAGGCATCCAACAGTGCAGCAGGCCACAACTGGATTGGACCAGTCTTATCAAGGATTGCGTGAAGGCGTTGATTGGTAAAAAAACAGGGTATCGACTGACCATCTGACTGTTGCTGTATGATAATGATGCCTTCTCAACGAGCCTTCTCAACTCTTATTGCCATCTCAAATTGTCTCAAGCTGAATTTCTTCTTATAAAGACTAAGTGATTTTTTCCCTGATTAACTCATCGAAGTACGAGACGCTTGTTGGTTATTGTTTTTTATTATAGATTCTTTTTTAAATCCATATCGATGAATTAATTACGCTAAATACTATTAATGTCGTGTCCACAAAAGATTCTGAGATTATTGCGAGCAAAATCTGACTGTATACTGTTAACCCACGTAAATGGACTGGCGAAATTATTTTTAAAAATATTATGATTTAACTAGAGTCGAATAGTTCATGAGATATATACGACCAACTTATTATGTAGTCATAAAAATACCTAAGCTAAATTTTACAAAACAATTTAAATCAACTACAAATTTTAATGTTTTCAATATATTTTTTTATTGTGTAAATTATACTATAAAACTCTTCTTAATTTTTTTTTATACAAATTACCTTGCTAGTCATCGCCATAAATTTATTAATAAAATATTCTCTTCCAGTATCTATATATCAGTTTTCATGACGATTGGTTGCATGGTATAGAAGCTGATGCACTACAGCGCCATTAGTATATACCAACATCCATTTTTTTATCTATAGAGAAATCGAATTCCTAAACTCCATTATAATATTTTTTTTTCAAAACTATCACCACTGTTAACAGTCGAATCAGGTGTTTAAGATTCAGATTCCAATTCAATTCAAATCCCAAAGAAACTAATCCACTGGGACGTTCTTTGACGATAGACAATCATAAACCTTTTGTACAAATTTGCTACGAGGTTAATAAAGCTCTTAGGAATTTTATATAAAGGCACTCCCTTTGTAACGCAATAGATTCCTGCAATATCGTCTTTTGGTGCCCAATAGCCATAAGACATACCTAAACACCCATTATATAACGCAAAAAGGAAAGCGTTGAAATTGGTCTCCTTGGCTTTGAGGAAAATTGTGAGTAAATATAATAACAATAGAAACGTACATGTGAGGATATGTATATTAACAATACGCGGCATATGAAACAAACCCAATGTAATAATACATCAAGAATAGGTAGTATTGTAAAATAATATACAATCATTGTAATAGCAATAATTTATTACAGTACAAAGAAATTAGTACAAATTATATTTATTTTTAGTTTATTACTGTTTGTCTTATACTGCAGAATGATTCGGTGTCATTGCGTCCGTTTTATTAGAAGTTTCTTTTCGTCTAACAAATATCAACTATCTGTAGTTTCAGGCTATTAAGCTAACTATCATAGCACTACTGAAGTACACAGTGTCGAATCAAGATTCAATCTCAAGCCGCAAAGACAAAGATGAACCTCATAATGTGTAATGCGGCGATTCTAAATAAATTCTACACTTTGAATATGATTTTTTTCTTTTGTAATATGTAAATTATCCTCTGGATTATTAATTCTAAGTGACACTGAGGTAATTTTCCAGCAGATATTATTGTATAATTGTTAGTTCTCTTCGGTTACATATTATACTGATTATCATATTATCATATTATATACTCACGTTTTATTTGTCTTCTTTAAATGAACAGGGGAAACCTTTAAAGGGTCTGGTTTAAGTGGATCAGGCTCGATGGTGTCAGGGTCCAAAATTTCACCATGATCACTTTGCAGGCCAGAATCGTTTGGAGTCTTTAATCTAAACAAAATGTTTAACACTTTTTTAATATACGAATCACTGAAATTTCTAATTGTTGCCCCGCATCGACAAAGGTACAAAAAACGCAGAGCGCTAAAATTCAGCGATCCCGCGCGACTGTAAGACGTGAACTACATCATCGCTAGTAGCCACCTAGATCAACAGTATCGAAACTCATAAATATTGCATGGTCTCATAAATATCAAAAACGATTTTAACATGAGGCACCCGCTAGGTTGAAATACCTATTAGCCAATGTTTTGTTCTTTTTAAGGTTAAACTCAATTTTTATATTACTGACGAAAATCATTTTCCTGTCCAAAATATATGATACATTAATAACTGGGTAATGTCCGTGATCACAGGGCACGAAACTAATGACATATTTTTAATAGATTTAAATGTAAGACATATTTTTAATAGATTTCAGGAAGGACTCGTATAGAAACAAAACAATTGTGGGTGAGCCGAGCCACCCTCTCTACCCGCCGAGGCATCCCACCCATAGCGTCCCTCGCACCCGCTTGACCTATTTGCTCATTGGTGAAGAGACGCACTAATTCCGGCGCATAATCTTCTCTTTCAACAATTTCATAGAAGAGTCAAACTAGATCTTGGTAAAGTTCACTAGGGTCTGGCTCTGTGTGACGACTTTATCTAGGTTTCCTTTTCGCTTCGTCAGCTACTTGACGATCACAGCTAGAGTCTCCCCCACAGTTAGAGATTTTCTATAATCTCCAAGTGTGCACGAGTCTTGAAGATCACAGTAATGTGCCTTGAGATGCAAAATATTGTCGCTACCCTTATCCTGTTTCCAGTGACAACATTTTGATGTAGCAAAATAATTCCCAGGTCTCCTGGTAGTAAGTAACGATAGTACTGCTGATGGATCTCTACAAAAGATTTGAGACGTATTTACAATATTCTCTACTCTGATGCAGACGTATTGCTACTCTAGAAGCTGAGTCGTTATGCCTCTAATGCCTATCATTATGGGAATATATAAGTCATGCCGAGATAATGTAATCTTTACTCATTTGTTTGATGCCAGCAAGTTATATAATCGTAAACTACCCATTTACTGAAAATAAAACGTACTTTAATTGAAGTATTTTTTATTTAGGAAATGCAAATAAGCAAACTCGTGAAACTGACGAGAAATCACTCGTAGCAATAGACCCTAGTCGACGTGACTTTTGTACTACGTGATTTACATATTATAAGTAGGTTTAAAGCTCCAAGTATGATTTGAACTCTTATATGGTACTAGTGAGTTTACTTTTTCACGAACAAGCTTTTAATTAGTTTGCTAAATTTAAGAGGTCGGGAAGACTGAATATTAAGCGAGGCACCCAGCCGCGGTCACTCAAATGTACGATGAGCGCTCAAAAAACACTTCGAGAAAACGAGACGTATTATATTCGAGCGAAATTGGTATTAGATCAGCTGGAATGCAAACCACTTTCCTGACCACCTTTCTCTCTATCAACGTTGGTGGGTGATCGACGAGCAAAAAACCATAAGATGTAATGGTGCTAATATATGATAGATAGACGTTCGACGCAAACGATGAAACAAAGCGACAATCGACTGGTACTTAGAAAATGAGCCAAATCTTAAAAAAACATGTCACTGAGCGCAAAGCACTTACGACACAAATTGTCGCCTCATTTTTCTGCAAGATGGATATTGCTAGAACAGATAACTCTGGATAGTATGTGATAACTTGTACCCCTGAATATTTACAAGTGTCTAAATTCAAAAATCCCATACCTGTTCTTGTACCACAAGACGGCACGGTACACAGGTCAACATCCAACTTATTTGATCCAAAAAGTCTATCCTACCTCACCCGCCATATTCTCTTGACCTTATTTTACCTGTTCCCGAAAACCAAAGAATAATTCAAAGATCTAAAAACAAAAAAGATACACGACTGTTTGCTTATAATTGTGAGATTTCCGAGATATCTAACGATGTCTGATATTGAGATAAAAGAATAACGCTCTTCTTGCAGTATTTTCACTGTGAAAGATCGCTAGCACGATTTTATTAGATTGTGTAACTGATGAATTCGCTTAGCAAGACGCACACAAAATAAAACATTGCAAAAAAAATAAGACAACATATAATTTAGAGTTGCAGTGAATATTATTATTTGACATTTTATTATGTACATAAGCAATCGGATACCATATACCTATATACTAAATTACTATTCAGCCGGTTATCGAATACCTTTTAAACGGAATATTATAAAATCGAATCTTTTGTATCACATACTGGTATATGTGTTTCATTTATTTTTAACTATAATAAGATTATAAAAGCCGTTTGCATTACGGAGAGGAAGTTTATAACAAGAAAAACTTTTTTTAATCAAAATAAGCGAATTTAGATTATACTTAACCCTCAAAAAGTTTTATGATGGTTCGGATTTTTTTTTAATTTCAATAGAGAAGAATAAGAGCAAACAAAATTGTTTCATTACATCAAAGGTTTCCAGACTTTATTTTCTCATAGAGCACCTTCAAAATTTAGCTACTTCCGGTGGAACCCCTGCAGCTGCATATATATCATATTCCCGAAACTCGACAAAAAATGTGAAGATTAGATCTAACTATGGAAATTTGCGTACGCCAACGTAGACCCCCGTCGAGTCTCCCGTGAACCACTGGGAGTCCACCTGAACCACTTTGGGAACTAAGGCATTACATGAAAGTGGTTCTAAGTACAGCGGCTAAAAGTGACTCGTTCAATAGTTCAGAAGAAAAGGAAACGAAATCACTAGTACCTTTCGTAGAAGACGAGGTTTCAGAAGAAGTCTGCAACGAGCTACGGGATGAACGCTTTCAGCCAATCGGGCGATAAAAATAGGAATTTCGTATAGAGATCTTAAAAAGGACCACACTGAAGTACACGGATCCCAAGTTAGCATACGGATAATAAAGACAAGGCTTTTAGCAACCAACAAACTTCATAAGGGCTCCAAGAAGTCTGTTATTTAAACTTTTGGTCATCATTTCAGAAAACTGAGATCGGAAAATAATTTGTTAGTTAACAATTGTATAACTTTTTGAGAAATTTAAATATTACATGTGGTATACTGTACTCAGGGGAATTTTAATTTTTTTAAGAAATTCATCTTGTTGACTAAACTTTCTAGAAATTGAATAGTACAGACTTAAGAGGACTGGAGTACAGTATTGTTTTTTATTCAGCCCAAATTTCATTACGTTGCAGTAATCTACATAAATATATCGGCGGGTTCTACGAACAGCAAGAAAACATTTGAACATGATTATCAGACAAAGATTGTCCCTGCTTGATCTTAAACCCATGACCCGTAAGCCCAGAGACCAGAGGCATTACTTATTGAACCAACCAGTCGTTTTGTTGGGGATTTCTTTATGTTTTGAGTAATAATTGTGATTATAACGATGCGCAAAGTTAGCATCAATTGAAAATGGCACAGTGAATAAACAACGGAAGTGCTGTTTGTAACGCACAACACGCAGTGACTGCTATGAGATGAGAGAATATTCGATTTAGATGAATAAAACATTAATTTCGAACAGGCAATGAAATGCGCCTTAGAAGAATACGTTTATCAGAGTAGCCGTTAAAAGTATACTCACGGAATCAAGAAACTGTTTTCAAAAAGGCCAAATTGTATGAACAATTTTAGTAAAGATTTTGTTTAAATAAATATATTAATTTAGTTCAAAAACATTTTTTCTTTTATCATATAATTATCAATTCCATAGACAAGATATTTCTTGTAATAAAATGGATTTTTGTTCATCCCAAATATGGTCCAATAGTTTAGCCGTATATTCCATATTCGGCTATAAACTATTTTACTATTCGTTGCAACTCTAGTAGAAATTATAAAAGAAAAATATATGAAAGCGAGAGAGCTTACGCAACAGGTATGCAATCACAAACATCGGAACGTCTCGTCCACACATTGATCAGATTTAAACCAATATCAATATCTTTTTAAATGATATTTTACTCTATAATTGGTAGTGCCATTTTATTATATAAATTAGGTTACCTTCATATGCAAAACAACTAAAATAAATGTGGCACTTAACAATTTATTTTTAATTGATACTATAATTAATAACTGAACTAAAATTTTAACATTTTTGTCTTTTGACAAGAAGAATTGAAACATTACAGTCATAGCTGGGAACTAAATGATGATAGTTCCTGTGACATAATTATTAGTATTAGTAAGCTCCCTTATACATAACAAAAAATAATTTAAAAATCAGATGATAAATACCTTGGACCCTTACTGTCGTATCCGCAACACATTTTTCTTAAACTTTTTTTACAATCACATTGTTCTTTAGAGAAAATTAATGTTGAAAGTTTTGAATTTAACGTACAGTTAGTATTTTATTTGCAATTTAATTATTGAAAACGTCCACTTACAAGACCAAATACGAAAACGTAATCATCCGAAAAATAAGCACAATTATAAAAATGAAAACCAGAATCTTTAGAAAAACCCGGGACATTGCTAGATTCGCGCGAGAACGTCAGTTCCGCTCAGGGTCGCGACTCAGACTGGAATGATATACTCGCTTGGCAGCCAGAACGGACTGGGAGGGAGGACTCAATCACCATGGAGACCTGCGCGGCTATCTGCGCAGATAGAACATACACTTACATATGATGTTGTGGGGCGGCGCAAAGCGCCCGCCCCCGGTTGTACGCAGGCCCACACGTGGCGCCTTCTCCTCGCTGTGGCCAATACGCAAACGACGACTATCAATTATTTCACAGCGTGTATATGTAGCCGTGGCCAGCTTGTTGCAGCCCGGCGCTCATATCAATCAATAATACCTGAAATAACAACCACAAATAATTATCTACTTGCGCATGTAGTTGAAGACATGCCATACTGGTTCGAGGTGGTGATACCCCCCTCCGACTAGTCTTAGCTATAGGTTCGTATTATTCTAAGAACCAGCGGAACATCGAGCGCGCCTCCCTCCCCAAACCACCAAGCTACATAAAGAGCTGTGGGCCAAACGACGCACACTGAAATATACCTGTTGCTTAAGGTAGAAATATTCAGCAAAGCTATAACATTCTGTTATGCGTGCTTTGGGGTATCTATCTTTCAACAGGTTTATTGTGCACTGAAATGCATGGTTCATACGATATACATACTGTGCACTATATTCTTATCAAAATACAAACATATACAATTTTATGTATCTCTCGATACAAAATCCCTTCGTTTCACATAAAACAGTAAAGCTGTCAGAATGACACTAGTCAGGCAGGGATTATAGGGGTTATAGTGATGTTCGCAGCCGATAGTCGGTCACCGGAATCCACTCCATAGCCTTTTAAATAGTAATAATACTTGATAGAAAGGTAAATTTTTAAGAAATTCTAGTTTTCGTGACTTCATTCGGAAGTCTTTTTCAATATGGTTTATGAACTGAATCATTATGGTTTATGTCCGTTGTCGTAATTAATTAGAACGTTTAGAACAGAGGTTCCCAGACATTTTTTCTCATAGACCACTTTCAAAATTTAGCTGGTTCCGGTGGGCTCCCTGCAGCTACATTTCTACATATTCCCAAAACTCGACAAAAAATGTGAAAATTAAATCTAACTATGGAAATTTGAGTACGCCAACGTAGACCCCCGTCGAGTCTCCCGTGGACCCCTGGCGGTCAAACTGGACCACTTTGAGAACTAAGGGTTTAGAATAATTATTTAAAAAATTTAGCCACGCCATAAATCATAGGCGTTTCCAAGGGACGGCTAAACATTACAAAGATTGCCGAGTAATTAAAATTCAAGAGACGGTAAATATAAGCTTTATTTTTTTTTTAGAATTTCTCTCTACAGTGAATATAAAATTTAATGTTTACCTACAGTTTACCTCGCAGGAAAAATTAAATTTAACATAATTTTATTTTTATTTTATATTTAATTCTTATATTAAGTACCAAAAAAATATTTTATTGCCTCTACGTTTGGAATGAACTCATTAATCAACAACCATGATCGCAAACAGACCACAATAAAAACATAAAGATAATGAAATATGAATAATTTATCGCGATAGAACCCGCCAAGTCTATATTA